>JABAJS010007714.1:0-33248 GCA_018221635.1 Tephrocybe sp. 10521TJB
GGGGTATCCCCTACTGTTTCCTAGCTTTCGCAGAAGAGAAGAGGCATTGCCAGTGGCCACCTCAGACGACGTAACGAGTCCGATTTATATTCAACAGTCTCCTCTTGGTTCTATCTTGCAAGCTCATTCTTAGCTTGCAGTCGCTCATCTAGTTGTGTTGCATCAGGATAATCTCGGAACCCGGTGTTCAGCGATTGGACCATGGCCCGTATTTTACTAGTACTGTAATGAGCAACTAGTACTGCCATGTGACGTGACAACACGTTTTCGAACTCGGAGTGATCGAAACCAAATCGAAACCATTCTATTGACTTGTGTTCCTTACTACTGAAGGCCGGAGCACACACCATGTCTCGTTCGGGTTACACTCCCATTGCGCAGTCCATTGACGAGGCCGACGAGGATGCAGATGTCGGGAACTCCCAACCTGGCCCATCCAATAGGACCACATATGGCCGTAGTCGTTCAGCAGTAGGACCGGGAAGCATTGACCTCAAGAAACTCGACAACGCGTTTAAACGGCAAGTTATACCTCAATATGAGATTCTCTCTGACGTTCCCGGTCATTCATAGATGGACAGAGTCCATAGCGCAGAAAGTTAAACGGAAGAAGAAGGTGGGGCCGAACCACGAGAGAAAGACAATATGGCATAGCGTTTTTGAACCGCAAGTCGTGATACATACGCTTACTGTTGGGAATGTATGTCTCCTCGCTCCACCTTATGGACCGCCGCCTGACCCCATCTTGAGCCAAAGACTTTGGACCACAAACCACCTATGACGCAAGCGGCCTACGATACGTGAGCCTATAAAATCATTCTATGTTCTGCCATTAAGAACTAGTCGCACAGAATGGTTCAGTCAGTCAGAAATGCCATTATAGAAGGTATTCACCCCAAGATGATCACCAAGGGCTCCTCCGGCTCTTACTTCGCTCGCGCAAAAGTTGATGGTCGGGTGCAAACAGTCGCGTACGTTTCCGTGATCTTTTAACTTGGTTTACAACCCTGATGACGCTCCAGGGTCTTCAAACCAAAGGACGAAGAACCTTATGGACGCCTCAATCCCAAGGTACTTTTTCCCAGCCACGCACTTTACTTTCAATTGAAAACTCTTAGACGACGAAATGGATACATAGACAGTTTAGATGGATCATTCCTTTCGGGCGGGCTTGTCTTATACCAAATCTCAGGTTCGTACCTCTTTTTCTTCGTTGATTAGTCTTGTCATTTCTTTAAAAGCTACATTTCGGAAGCTGCTGCTTCTCTGTTAGATCAGCGACTCTCCCTCCATATCGTTCCACCTACACAGCTGGTTTCCTTGTCAAGCCCCGTAAGATACTTACTTTCCGTGATTGTAGCACTGGCCTAACTCTTCCACCAGGCTTTCTTCTACGACTGGATTGATAGAAATGCCGCCAAGAAGGGAAAAGCTCTTCCAGAAAAGATAGGAAGCATGCAGTATTTTTTACATGGCTTTCAAGGCATGTCTTTTTGCTTCGTTTATACCATCCTACAATAACGTTTCCTAGACGCGTCGGATTTCCTACGAAAGCACCCTTGGCCAGGCCGTGCCATTGCTGATACCTTTGACGATTCCAGCCATCGACGAGGTGCTTTCTCAAAGCGCGTTCTCAACACCATAAAGATTGTTTGCGGAAGAACGGGTGACATCGAAGATGCTTATGACGATCCTGATTACGACGATGATCGAGTGATGTTCGACGCCAGCGAGTCGAATGGCACTGAGGGCCCCTTTTATTGGAGCCAGGTTCTACAGAAGAGTTTCCGAGAAGAACTAGAAAAGTACAGTGTTGTTCAGGATATGGATAACCTTCGTTTCGCTTACACCTTCCTCTTAGGCTCGTAATTTTGGGTCAGTCCTGACAACTCACTGTTGACAAGTCTGAACGGAAAATACAGATTATCTGATGCTGAACACTGACCGAGGTGCAGATAATTATATGATCAAGTATTGCGAAGGCGATCATGAAAAGGCCCTTGTCGACGTCGCCCCTTCTCGTGCAGTTCGCAAGAAAATGCCGGTCATGAGCGAACTCAGACGAGAGGCTTCTTCCAGTGCTCCTAGCATGACCACGTCTTCCCCTTATTTTGCTTCACCAGTTCCCTCAGATCAATCGTTGCCTCCTACTGATTATATCCGGACACCACATATTCACATCGCTGCCATCGACAATTCTTTATCTTTCCCTCATGAACATCCGCAGGGTTGGCGCTCTTACACGTATGGCTGGCTATACCTCCCTGTCAGTGTCATCGGACGACCATTCAGCGAGAAGACGCGGAATCATTTCCTCCCTCTTTTGACGTCCAAATCCTGGTGGGAGGAAACTACTTACCAATTAGAGAAGCTCTTTGCTGTTGATCCCGATTTCCACCCAAAGATGTTCAGGGTAAAGGATTTTCTCTCAAGATCTTGATTCAACATTAATAAGGTGCTGTGTTCACAGAGACAACTGGCTGTTATTAAAGGTCTGCAGCGGTCTCGTCGGTCGGTGCAGAAAGTTCGGTTGACATCATATACATAGGCCAGGCGTGGAACATCGTGCAATCTCTGAAACATACTGTACGTAATCCTCTTCTACCGATACTGTGCGCTTGATTCACATATTCTACAGGATGAGGGTAAGTAACATGACACGTATGCTATCAAGTTTTCTCAACTTAGACAGGGCCATTGGAACTAACACGACGAAAGAAAGCACTGGTTTGGGATGACGAGTTAGAAATTTCCGAGGATGCAGTCGAATCACAGATTCCCATTGGCCCTGCAACTGCTTCACCTAAGCCTTCTGTTACTAGCGTGCCGTTACCGAGGAGGACACGCAGTCACAGTTCAAGCGGCGAATTTCCACCCCCCATACGGCGGACCTCAACAGATGCATCTGGTTTACCACGACCCGTCTCATTTTCCACCAAATTCCAGCGCGTACACCCTGGAACTACCGGAGTAACAGTCTTGGAACATTTGGAGCGCCTGGATGCTGTAGAGGCCAGCCTGCAAAGGCTCGGAGTTGAAGAATCTTTCGACGAAGAAGTTGATGTTGGTATTTCTGTGCCTGTGGAACCTGCGCCTGGCCCTAGTAGTCCAGGGGCGTCTTCGTCTCGTGCAGTTACGTCTCCGTTCTCTCCACCTGGAAGTCCTCTTCCTACCGTACCTGAGGTTTCATCATCCGCAAGTTCCGTTGCAGAAGAGGATGTTGCAGCAATGTCAAAGTCTATGTCTTATGTTGAATCTCCGTCGCATATTGCTCACCAGACAACTGCGAGAGGTTTAGAGTGGATACAGACAGCTGAGGCGCCCCATAAACGGATGGTAGTAGCAGAGGTACGTTGGATACTACCAAGCAGAATTCTATTATCTCGTATTGACTTCCCCTGACAGCGTATGGAGATTGTCAATAAGAAACCCATATGTTCTTGTTGGTAAAGGTTCCCATAGAGGATATTTTCGGGCTTAAAACAATGTAGGATAGTGTACGGGGCATATAGAACTAGCATTTAGCTCAGTTAGTCGCCTTCCGTTAGAAGCCACTCGGCGAAGTCATCGAGGCGCTTCTTCTCCGCTTCATCACCTTCACCCCCCACATCATCCCCGGTTCCACTCCGTTTGAATCTTTGTTTACCAGAAAATAGGGATGCTTCAATGCGGCGCCCAGCAAAATACCGACCATCCATTTTCTACATAAAGTTTGAGAATCATGAAGAATAAGGGCCAGGACACGCACTAATAAGCATGCCTTTGCGCTAATAGGATCTCTGAACTTCACGGTCATTATGCCATCCTTCTCCTTCTGTGTTCGGGCGTTAAATTACAAGTTATCAGAGATCACAGGATAGCCCACTTACATCATACAGAACAACATTTGTTACCTCTCCGAGAGAGGAGCACTCTTCACGTACATCTTCCTTTAGATCAAGGAGAAGAGCAGCATCCTCTGCCAGTTCACCCAAGGTGAACATGTGCTTCAACACAACCACCCTGCTGTTCTGAGCCGCCGCCGCCGAAGCGGCACTACTTTCCTCAGGCGATATCATTGGTCCAAAACCATCTTCGTCGTCCCATTCTAAAAGTTTCCTGTGAACGGTTTAATTAAGGGCATATTGACCATGAGCAGTGTCACGCACTTCTGCATTTTGCCTATTCGCCGCGTCGCTTTCTTCTTGTCCATAGTTTTTCTGGGTTGTTGCGACTCATGCCCACCTCCTTGTTTCTCCTTGTGCGCGAAGTCAGCTTTAGCCACGCTCATCACCGTGGACGAATCGCCAAATCGCAACTCCGCGTCGTCGAGGATGTTGAGAGCCAGTGTTACAGAATCTTCTTTAAAATACACCACTAGAGCTTCCCCGCTGAAGGTGCCATCATCTTTTGCATACATTTTCACCTTGGGTTCCCCATCGTCGTCTTCCTCGATCACTCCGCACTTGGAGAACCGCTCAACTACTTCCTCGAGCTCAGTGTCCACAGGAAGCCCAGTCACATAAACCGCCGTGTTCTTTGATTTTCGTTCCGTGGGGGCTCGCTCTTTCTTGTCAACCTTTCCACGTTTAATTGAGGGTCCAGCTTCTGAGATCGGGGTAGCTGATGTGTAGTCTTCGGGCTCCTTCCGTTTCTTATTCTCGCGAGCAAGGACCGGGGCGGCTGGAGTCTGCCACATATTTGGTTCAGTTTAAGGCAAAATGAAGAGGAGAGAACCGCGATTACTTCCTCGTCGACTCCTGCTATAGCATATGCGGCTTGTTGCCGTTTAACAAGATCCTCGTCAACCTACTATCTTTAACGCAAGAAGTGCTTATACTGAAAATACAATACCAGTGGTATCCAGGCCCCCTTCGAAGCATCGTATTCTAGCTCTGGGCCATCATCTTGTTCGAGTCTCCACGCGTTAGCTTCTTTAGAGAAATATATCCTGCATGGGGCAGAGAATTAACACGCGTATCGAGCATAAAAGCATCAAGTCTCGCCTCTCGTCGTCAGCAAATGCTGCCGCCTGATCTCCTGCAGATGCCCCCGCTGCGGCAGATGGTGGTGCAACAGACATTTGTAGTGTTTACATCTGTTGAACCCATAAGCTTCGGGTCAAGGAGCGCACGTGCGTTTCGTCCTATTTAGGTCTAGGCGATATTTGGCCGTATTTGAATGCTGCTTTCATGAGTGTAGCGACGACCAGCCATGGCCATGATTTCGACAACCGACGATGTCCCCGATCTCTCGTAGATTTGCGAGCCGCAAGAAACAAGATCATTCTCACAAACAGGACTTCATGTCCTTACAAAACTACAAATCAATTAAGCTTTCTGCAAAAAACAAAGGTCCAGGTCGCCGCAGTCTGCGATGGGCTGGAATCCTCAGGAAGATACTTACTACACCACAACAAGCTACGAAACTGCAACTCTCGATGGACGCACTACTGGCGTAATATCTCATAAATTGGTTTTGGCCGTTATCAGATTATTACAAGTTCCCATTCAAATTGGCCGTCAAGATCCCAACAAGCTCTTCAAGCGGCGGCCTGTTTTAACACTGAACGACGAATCACTCGTAAATTCTCGGTACGCACGCACTCCTTTTGCGATTTTTTAAGAATGTTGTTTGCAAGGAACAATGTTCATTGTTCAAAATGAAGTTAAGCGTGCACGTGCCGCTTGTGCGCTAAAAGGATTAATATATGGTCCCAGGCTGTGGAACTGTGCTGTCTACACCTTCAACTTCTCAAACCAACCTCTATCAGGTCCAGGCTGCTGCCCGTAGTCATTCATACAAACCGCTCCTGCCTCGTCCTGGGGACCGTTGCACTATACGCCACGGTGTTTACTTCTGATTTGGCCTTATCGCGACCGCAGCAAAGGGGCTGTCGAAGCTTCAATACTACGTATCGGGGCTTAAGTTTAAAGAGAGATCCCTGTTTTACTTGTTTCTTCCTTGCCGAAAGTCTTGTGTTCACGACGCCGGTTTCTTCCGATGGACCACGCAGATTTCAACGATGATATGGAAGATATCCAGAACAGTCAGTCAAGTCAACAGTACACCCAGTCGACCCAAGAGGCATCCCAGACATCCACTGACGATAATACAAGCCATCTTTGGGGTTATCTTCGGCCCTTTAGTGCTCAGAATACCAGCTACCACTTCCTGAGAAGTACGCGTCGCTACCGATTTGGCCGTAAGAAGGAACTCAATGATTGTGTTTTGCTCACTGGCAATGAGCCGAAAATCAGTATGGGTGGCATTCCTTCATTCTTCTAATTCTGAAGGGCCCACTTTACCCAGGCGGCCAACATTGCATCTTCACTTGGGATGGATTATTCGGTGATGCCAGCGTCCGCGTTGAAGACAAATCCAGAAATGGCACTTTCGTAAATTGCTTCCCTCCAATGTACTTCCTTTAACGTCTTACCTTGATTTCGATCCAGATCAATGGTAAGAACATTGGTCAGGGCTCCACATGTATTCTCCGGGATGGAAACGTAGTCGCTTTCGGTCCAGGTGATGATTATAGTAAGTAAACAACTTTGACACTGTACTTCTCTGCTAATAGGTACCAAGGCTTTGTTTATCGTCACACTGCGAAACCACCGATCACTGGTCTCACTGCGAGCTATGATATGCTCTTTGAACTGGGCAGAGGCTCGTACGGAGTCGTCCGGAAGGCTATATGTCGAACCTCGGGCGAATATGTGGCTGTAAAAACGATGAAAAGCACGCGAAATGTCCTAGGCCAACAAAATCATCCACCGCGACGGAATATGATTGACCGCGAAATTGACATCCTTCAGAAGCTTGCGCACGAGAATATTTGCGAGCTCAAAGAAGTTTTTACTGGAGAGGATATCGATGACATTCGTATGTCTTACCGAATATACAATTTCCACTATCAAAACTATACTCATATCTACTATCAGACATAGTCTTGGAATTTGTGGAGGGTGGCGATCTCTTAGCGTATCTCCTTAAGCACAGTCCTCTGGGTAAATTTCTAACCCCCTTGTGTGTCTCTACGGTGACTAATACAAGTTTCAGGCGAAGTCGACTCCCAACACATCACCTTTCAAATATGTGATGCTCTTTCTGTATGTTCCCATTTAATCTCTACTATATCAGTATTAAATCTGCTTCTCAGTACATCCACTCTCATGGCATAACTCATCGTGACCTCAAACCCGAAGTATGCGCACCCCCATGCCTTTGACCACCTCACCTCACGAGTATTATAAGAATGTTCTCCTCACAGCTGACAACCCACCTAGGGTCAAAATTGCTGATTTTGGCCTTGCCAAGTTCGTTGATGGTTTGACCATGTTGAGAGTGAGCACAATGTCACATAAATGGTTTTATAGAATTGATGATCTTGTCAAGACTATGTGTGGAAGTCCTGGCTTTCTGGCTCCCGAGGTTGTCATAGCAGAATCTAACAGCGAGGTCTATGATAGCCGTGTTGATAGCTGGAGCGTTGGAGTCATTGTGTTTACCATGGGTGTAACTTTCCATAAGACTCCCTTTTCTTTCGCACTTACCTGTAATATCCAGGCTGACAAACTGCAACCCTTTCATCGAGGACAGACGACTGGCGGATGTCCGCACTCGTATCCTCAGTCGCACCATTGATTGGAGCCCAGTAGACAACGAAGCGGTAAGCTTCGAGGGTCTGTGTTTAAATTTCATTGTCTTGCACCAGTCTGACCCATTCATTTCTAGGCATTAATTTCCTCCATTGTCTGCTAGAGTCAGATCCTCGTCAAAGAATAACTTTGAGGAACTCGCTCGACCACCCATGGCTAAAAGCCCATTTGCCTATTTATGGTCGCAAAACCGAATTAGACATCAGCGTCCCAACTGAGGCGGAGCTCGAGACTGCCAATCACCATGTGGACTACACTGAACCTTTCGTTGTCTTCAGTGATTCGGGCATACCCCTTACCTCCGAAGGTTCAAAAGGCACTGGGCAGAAGGGCCTCAACAAACGTGGGCACTCTGCGTTGTCTTCGCTTTCGGAGGAGTCCTATTTATACCAACAACCTGTGGCACTAGCCGACAAGGTCACAGGTTTGGATAATCACCTTGCATCCGCTCCAAGGAAAAAATCGCCGCGACTTGCTGCTCATGGCGTTGAGAACGAGGATGTGGTTACCAACGAGCGCCCTGCCTCGCGCGCTCATCGCGCTTAAGGTCTAGACCACTGGACCAGGTTTGTATCTCTTATCATCTTTCTCTCTCGCCAGCCCTCGCACTCTTATCCTCATCTTTCTACTACGATTTACACGCTTTCGCATTGCTCTGCACTTCTTCTACTAAACACACTGGATTTCCCCAAGTCATTTGTGTATATCAATTGGATCGCTACGTCATAACACTTTCACACTACTGACACACTACAACCCTGAGGTAAACCGCTGCACGACTAAGCGGGATACGACACATCAATCATTTATGCAGTCTCAGCAAAATACGCCACCGCGCACAACACTCCTACAAATCATCACAACGTAAGTAGGCCCAGTGGTCTATTTGTAGAGATGCATGGGGAAATAAGCGTGCGGGTCGTGGGGCGCGTCAGGAGCGCGTTCAGGAATCCAGCGTTTGTGAGGCACGGGGAGCGAAGGAGGCAAACGTGCCTCGGAATATACCTTCTGTGCGGTGGTAATGGACGCAATGGCTTCAGTCAGGTCAACAGGTGCAGGAGACGCGGCAGGAACATCGGTGTTAGCCTCGATAGGAGCAGCAATGCTAAGGTCATGTTTTATGAACAGCCCAGAAGGGAGAGGATAGAATCGACGTACGGCGGGGGGGTTGAATGCTCAATCAACAACGACGATAGTTCTTCCTGTGTGATAACGGAAAGCTGTGGATACGCCCGTCGAACATCACGTTTCCAGTATGGGTTCTGAGCGATGTCGGAAGCTACACAGAATTCGAGCGCATGCATCAACACGGCGAAGAAGAGCGTACCCTTTGTAGCGGGAGTATTGTATTTCTCCGGCCTTGAAGCAGGTTGAGGCCGACGATGAATGCTGGCAATTGGAAGACCAGACGAGATTTCGGGGTTTACGACAACAGCATCACCTGCACGAAAATTCAACGTGGGTGTGGAGAGGCAAGAGGAAACTTACGGAATTTCTTCCAAAAGCCTTGCGGGCTGAGGTGGTAAAGAGTGGACTCGGCCGCTTTCTTGCTCGCCATGGTCAAACGTCAAACCGTCGCTCGACTTTTGTTTGGTTTCTATTTGTCGGCCAAATCCGGGCTTACAAGGCAAGCATCAGTTTCATCAACTATAAGCTCCTTCACAGACCTTCACAGAAAGGAAAGCATTTGCCCACAACCTTCAAGTCGTCACCGACATTGTCACATATCTTTTATCTCTGTTAGGCAATAAACACTATCCATTTGGTGCCTCGTGATCATGTTTCTGGACGACTCGAATATCTTTTCGTCGAGGTACAAGAGAAGCTTCACATATGAGTCCTGACTCCTCGGGCGGTATACTTGACATATGGAACTTCGTTTGCCCATTTGGGTAGAATACGTTATCCGTGTACAAAAATTTACGTCCAGGACGATCGCCATTTGTATACGGCGGATACGAAAAATTGCGCAATCATAAGCATCTCAGCACCATTCAATGGCAAATTTTCTAGAGCATCAAGGCTTATATACATGACCTCGAGCTTTTAAGATGACTCTTCATCTTCCTGCCAGACCCGCACATCATGACTCTCACACTTGTTAACCCGCCGCATCTTGTTGAACTTCGGAGGAGGGAACTCAAACCCTCTGCATCTTCAAGTGTAGTGCCTGTTGAGCGGGATCTGCATGAATTACCGACATTCGACTCCCAAAGCTTGACTCATCCAACGACCCCTGTGCTATACCTGCCCCCGCTTCTTTCTTCACTGCCAGACAACTTCCCGCCAGAGCCCATACTAGCGGAGCATCCTCCAGTCATCATCGCAACGCGGCTTCCGGATATTGACCCTGCCTCTTTATCCTTACACAAAGCGTTACACTACTTCAAACCCATCGACGCAGACTATGCCAAGAAAACATATGCCGAAGCATTCAATTGGTCACAATTGGTCTTGCCAGAGGATGAAGAACGAGAGTGGTACTGCGTAGTCTTCAGAAGCAAAAGGAAAGACGGAAGTGATGGTAGAGGTTAGTAATCCGTGGTTGATAATTATATCTGCGACTGACGCCACATTTCAGCGTTGTACGATGCCGACAAGATCGCACATGAGGAGGCAGTGAGCAACGGAGGGGTGAGGATTATCATTTTTTTCAGAGTACTTTGTCTTATGTGCCACAGTTGATTCTCTATTGGTATGGAGTCCCCGACCCGATTACAGGCATGAATCTCGCCACCTGCATTTGGCAAAGTCGTAAACACGCTGTTGCCGCGAACTCCCGCCCACATCACATAAAAGCAATGAAACTTGCTGCAACTTCGTATGATGTGTATTCCCTGGAGCGCCATGTTTTGCGGAAAGTAAAGGGAACTCGTGGAATAGTTACTGAACCTTATGTTACCGGAGAGGTTGGGTGGTGATTGTCAAAGAATTAGAAGCCATCGCATTGCTATCCTGGTTATTCGCTATCTAGATATCATATTCAGTTGTTTACGTCAATGACATTAATCAATACCAACACAACGGGAAAGGAACGGGATTTCTTCCCAAGGTCAAGCAACAAGTGAACAGTTGGATATGGACTACAAGCATTACACGTACCGATGCCTGCATTGTCTTATTGGGATGAGTGTCCTGTCTCGTGACAGTAACTTGGATGTTGACGGGGAGAAATGTCGATCCTCTCTTTGAACTTTAGGACATGGCGGTGGGTGGTACGAACTGAAACAGCTATTTGCTTTACGCGTTCTAATCAGAATAGTTAGAGCATTGCAGAACAGCCAACGAGGTTCTCGCATGATGATCAAGGTCCGAAAAAAACTAGAGTGGCGTACACGATTGGTGTCGCTAGGGTTCGGCTCATAGCCAGTGTCCTATCAATCACATAGATCCCAGATGAGCAATATGTAGCACTAAAGAACAGTCGGACATTCGGAAAGGGCATGTCCTTCTAGAGATCCTTCCCATCTGTGCCCCGCCAGGACTGAATACTGTCGTTGGAATCTTGAGAACTCGTAAACATATCACCCATTTCCTGTCCTCGCGAGTGGACAGGGGCGTTGGGTTTGTCGGGTGTTTCCTGTGAGTTTAAGTTAACAACATAGTCAGAAAGGACTCAGGGAGGGAGATCATGCGACAATCACAGGTGTAATACGTTGAGCATCTCGTTCTATGCAGAGGGGCGAAATAAAGATCCCCGGAGCAGGGGCAAAAGCAGGAGCGGGATGTGGCGTTTTCCATGTGTCTTCCTTCGTAGAGTTAGACAAAGCTTTACTAGAATTAGTGATCAAGTCTGGAGGAGGGGAAAACCGAAAGGGACTAGGGGAAGGCGAGCAATCCGCCACGAGCATAGAGTCAGAGAATTTCGAATAGACCATGTCGCCGGAATTGAACTGAGTTTCTTCGCGGATCTCGATATTTTGAGGGGGGCATAGAAGGTCAGGCAAAGGTTTGTTCTTGTCGATGCAATTTCTATCAAATGGCGTCCATTTGAAATCGACATCTTCAAGGTCAATCGCGTATCCCGGTTTCAAAGGATCCGAGTCAGATGGGACTTCAGTCGGTGAATCGAAATAAACAGGTCGTAAAGCGTAGTATCCCGGACCAGGTGTTGTATCAGCAAAGGAATGGACGGGGTGACAGTCTGCTGGATCGGAGCTACTAGTAGATTCGTCCGTGAGAGGATCCTCATAATAAACGCCGTCAATAAGGCCGTCAGAGCTATAAACAGGAGCAGGGTCAGAAGAAGCAGGTTTGTAAGGAGGTAACAGGTATATATCGGTTGGCGGGAGTCCATCAGAACTGAGCGAAGCTGGAACAGTTGTGAAAGAGAGATGCTGCGAGGAGCGAGAAGTATTTGCCCTAACATTGTCAGACGGATTAGAACCATGTTTAGTAGAGTGGCTTGTAGATATCGACGGTATTATTGAAGCTGTCCCAGGGGTAGAGAAAGGGGAAAACCCCAGCTTTCCAATCCCTGGGGGTAGACTCATATCCAGGACGTGCACCTGGCTTGAGCTTTCAGACATCGCCCGACGCTTGAGTAGAGAAATCGAAGTGGTCCCAGGCGTTGAGAATGGAAGGGGATCGGACGTGAAAGACAAGGGGCCAGATCTTCGAGGGCTGACATCCGAAGGAGGTGATGAATCGGAGGAGATAAACAAACGGAGAACATTTTCGTCCGAATTGGCGCAGGTATTTATCTGACTGTCGACCGCGGTGTCGTGAGGACTGAATGAAAACGCTGTATTGCTACAGGCTTTATCACCATCTAATAAAACGGGTGGAAAACTATCTTGAGGATTTGGCGACATTCTTGGTAGGAGCAAACGGAGGGGATGCTTGGCCGCTAGAGTCGAAAACGTCGAACAGAGCCACTCGGGAAGCTCTTTGCGGAATAAGCCTGCAGACGATGTCTACAATGATAGGTTTTTAGATAAGTCGAGAACAGTATTAGCACATATCATACCTTTTCATCACTATTATCACTGGAGGCTACTTTCTTAAGACTCTCAGAACGAGTTGTCGGAGTCTTCATCTTGATGAGAGTAAAGCTATCCCCAACATAACCGTCATGAAGCCTATTATATGCATGAGGAAAGGTCGAAGGGAGATTCGAAACCTCGGAGGAACTGTTTATATGCGCTCTTCGCCGCCGATCACTGGACTTAGAGGAATCAGAGTATGTTGCGTTCATTGCCTGGACCATGTTGTCAATACGTGTGTTGATCCCACTTGTCTTTCGTCGCTTGAAGTCACGTACACCGATCTCTAAAAAAAACGCGTGTTACAAGTGGCGTGTTGAAAAGATATCAACACACCTTTGCCATTGGTGCTCCGTACGCTTGATCTGTACCAGTCAGACGCTTTCAGCCGCTATCGCGTATCAGGTAGGGCTCACCTGCATTTTGTGAAGACCCCAATCTCAGACGAAGCTATGTGGCCGTCTGAAATTTGGGAGAAATTATGAATGTGGGGTGCCATGCATTGATATGCGGCCAGCACTGAGCGCTGAGCCATTAAGTACGGATTTCGCGATTAGGGATAATGTCACGTGATTACCTATATGAGGGAACCCCTAGCCCAGTGAATTCTGATGACATTGGTTGACCCGCGATAGATGGAAATAAAGTTGTTTACCATACTTTCAGGCAATGGTGCGATATGGTGTCGTTCTTGCTTTGCTTCGGGCTTGCTCCCGTCGTCCTCAATGGCGTCAAGATTTCGTATCAGTTCCTTATCTCAGCGGACATATGCATTGGGTTATCATGCCACATGTCATTATAGGTTCCGACCGGGTCGTTGAATTCGGTTTTCGTTGTCGGGCGTGCATACCCACATAATACTTTAGGTGTCATGGGTGGCACCGAGAAACAAGTCTTCCTCGATGTCGACGAATCACGGTTGCCCCTATACATCGACGAGATACAGCATTTAAAGAGGTCACGCTACCTGCGATGGAACTCTTTCCTTCCTTTTGTATTAGGGTCCATCACAACTTGCGCCTTTCTCGTGTTTTCGTCAGCAATACCTCCTCATCAACGAGCACCCGAGCGTACAGGCTATCGAAACCCTGCCTATCTCGTTAAAGCAAATCATGGTGCTGTTGCCGCAGAGAACAAGCGATGCTCAGATATTGGAGTCCAGATCTTGCAGGAGGGAGGAAATGCTGTAGACGCTGCTATTGGCGCGACGTTCTGTACAGGCGTTGTGAATATGTTTTCGTACGTTATCGTTATTGTCATTCTAACGGCTGAAAATGATCTTCTGTCAGCTCAGGTATTGGTGGAGGAGGGCTAATGACAGTCCGAATACCTTCTTCTTCCCCCGAAGAGCCATCAGAGGTTTTTACGATTGACTTCCGCGAAGTTGCCCCTGCCTTGGCCAATGCTTCCATGTTTCACAACTCCCCAGATCTTTCGAGGTTTGGTGGCCTAGCCGTTGCTGTTCCAGGCGAGGTCTTGGGGCTTGAAGAAGCGCATCGCCGATGGGGGAAGCTGTCTTGGCCAAGACTCATTCAACCATCCATCAAGTTGGCAGAAGGATGGGAAGTTGACAGGGAACTAGGCCGGCGGATTCCTGTACGTCCCAATCTCCTTTTATTTATCTTACGAGATTTAGATGCTCAATAAGAACTTTGATAGTGGTATTCAGAACTAATGCTCAACAATCCCGACTGGAAAGCAATATTTGCTCCCAACGGAGTTCTCTTACGCGAAGGGGATATAATTCGACGAACGAATCTTTCACGCACTCTATCTCTGGTTGCAAAGCAAGGCTCAAGTGCCTTTTATAAGGTAAATTTCAATGCGAATAATAAGAAAATTCTTTCTAAAAATTTGAGCCACTTAGGGACCCGTTGCTGATGCTCTCGTTCGCAAGGTTCGGTCCACAGGAGGTATCCTCTCCCACGCAGATCTAGCGAACTACTCTGTCATAGTACGCCCAGCCTTGGAGGGCAGTTATCGCGGCAAAAAGATATATACGACGCATGCACCAACTTCTGGACCTGGTCAGTTAACTTCCTCACTTCACACCGCCAGGAATTTTGACCAATCAATAAAAGTTCTGATTCACATGCTCAATCTTCTGGAACACTACGATATCAAGGAACGCAATGTCCTCAGCGTCCATCGACTTGTAGAAATTCTCAAATTTGGGTTCGCATCACGGTGAGTTTTCATATTTCTTAATTATCATTGAAATGACTGAAGTCATATAGAACTAAAATCTGTGATCCTGACTTCAACAATAATACAGCACGAATGGCCATCATCCCTAGCAAGGAATTTGCTAAATCTATCTTGAGCAACATAACTGACGTAAGAACTATCGGGTTCTCAACTGTCTGATGCTAAAACAACTTCAGGACCGAACACACTCTCCTGACTATTATAATCCAGAATATGACGTGAGGGCTGATCACGGCACTGTGAGTATCACTATGAAGCTTAGAGTAACCTCTAGGCTTGCTCTGACACAATTACCAGAGTCACACGTCAGTTCTAGACAAGGATGGAATGGCAGTTACCCTGACCACTACAGTAAACCTGGTATTTGGATCCCAAGTTCTCGACCCCGAAACGGGCATCCTTCTCAACGATGAAATGGACGACTTCTCCACGCCTGGCATCCCCAACGGCTTCGGCCTATGGCCCTCACCTTGTAATGTTTGGCTTGCGTCACGTTTGAAACAAATCTGATTTTGCAATCTAGTTAATTATCCAGAGCCCGGTAAACGTCCATTGTCTTCAACAATGCCAACCATTATGGAAGACCACGATGGCTCCTTTTCCCTGGCCATTGGAGCCTCCGGTGGTTCACGTATTCTAGGGGCTGTTTTCCAAGTCATATTCAACCTTGAATTGGGCCTTGACCTGAGCAGCGCGATCGAATACGGACGCGTACATGACCAATTGTACCCTCTTTTGTTAGACATAGACAACGTATATCCTCAAGAGATAGCTGCTGGACTACGCGATATTGGCCACAATGTTACCGGTACGTTGTGTTGCTGGACTAATTTTACTTACTCTCAAAGGATTTGTTCACTCACAGTTCTTGACGTAAATCGTGTGGCAGCTGTTGTGCAAGCTGTCGCGAAGCTGGATGGCAAGATCTACGGTTCGTAACAACAACAGTACTTGATTTCTATTTCCTCATCGTGTATTTTCCTTAGCTGCCAGCGATTCTAGGAAGAATGGGATTGCTGCGGGCTACTAATAGTCTGGCATTCGATTTATGGGAACCGCCGATATCGACAAATTTAACCAATACTTACAGTTTGAGATCATTAGGAACCGGCAGACCATACTTTTTACATGGCAATCAATGACCGTAGATTTATTTCCTCGTGATACTTTTTTTTTTTTGAAATTCGCTTGTGATGCTTCACATCGGGTCGCGTTGCGGGATACAGAAGATTAGATTAATATTGTGCTACTAGGTCTCATACTAAAGAACGTCCACGTTTTCGGGAGGGGCTTTTATGTGAGCCTACAGATCGTGCCTCGTTTTCAAGACGACGATTGGGACAATTCTCAAGACAATTTGCACTAGCATTTACTGTGCTGTTGTGCCTAATACATGTGCGTAGGGCACTCGCTTGACTCAGTAATAGAAATCAAATTCCTTCATCACCTTCCGCGGTTTTTTACAACTTCGTTGCGATGGCAACGATGGCATTCGGAGCGGCCGGGGCGCATTTTGAGGAGCATTCTGGAGCATTGCTATGTAATCAATTATGTTGTCGAAATATTCAATTTCTTTAGACAGGCACCTTCGGGTACCCCCGACCACCCATTACCGATAATCGCATCGTTATCCTGGAGTTAAGGAATGCAGTACTGACAAACATACCCACCAAAAAGGAAGCTTTCCGTTCTATGTAGAATACTGAACAGTTCTACCTATCTGCTGCTTCTGCCACCTTGACGGGGATTGTGCCGTGCCAACCATATGAGAGTGGAGAAAGCTTTGTCCAACTTTGTCCAAGCTTTCTCCTGTGTGAAGACGGTGGATCGTGGAAGTTTGCAAAGAGCACGTTCAGCATGACCTGTACATGTGTAAAAGTGTGAAACTGCTCCGAGAAATACCAGAGAGGAAAGAGCAGTCGCAGTTGATCATAATTTATCTCCACCCAGCTCCTCTCCCTCTTCGTTTTGTCAGATTCTACCAAGTAATTACGATTCGGAGATGAAGTGCAGATGAAGTGCCCCTCGATGTATCGAATATATGACTCACATCAGATGATGAAAATCACTTCTTCGGAATGCCGAGAACGTAGCGCCCAAGGCTTTCGGCCACAAACACTTCTCTGATTGCTGGTCTTCACCAATTTCATTTTGGTACATTAGTCGGACATGAATGCTATATGTATTGACGTCAGACGGAGCCGTTACGGAACGCCGACGGAAACAGTGTGTGTTCCTAAAGCGGAGTGGAGGGGCGGAGGACTTTTACTTCTCAATATAATACTTGGAATCCGTCGAGTCCAACAGGAATGAACTTCGGAGAATAAGATCTTAAAGATATGTTGATCGTTTACCCCTGGCTTCGCCAATTTTTTGCCTGTGATTCAATGTATCTCGACCCACGAGCTGGCTTATGAAGTTTATGCTTATCTTGTTGCTAAGTATCTCTCCTAAGTTTATCCAGTCGATCTTGATATCTCTACGCGACGCAAGCGGCGCGACGGGCGCAGCAAGTTTACTTGTGACAGTCAATGTCCGTGACAGTGACTAAACGCAAGTTAATTGCAATATTATATAATGATTTTTATTTCACACAGTGGTTACTACTCATTACCACTTCTCGTTACGGCGACTCATGACACCAGTACTGAGTCCTAACTGGGACCTCTTGTCATCATACGCAGGTCTTCTGATTCTAGCCTGTGGATCTGTATACGCCGGATCGTTTGGGTCTTTGCCCGTACGTGCTAATCTCGTTTACTAAACGTTCTCGTGGATTAAATTCAACCTCTGCGAAAGAAATCCAAACCTAAGGATGGCAGACCTGTAGACGAGGAAGACGAGGATATTATTGATGAGCGTATGACTTTTGGCGACGCATGGCTATTCCCAGTAGTGAGATGCAAAACACTGAAGAATACTGGGACAAGACGCTTATCTCATTCAGTTTGGGTCTTGCGCCTTGTTCGGACTCTACCTCGTTATTAAATATCTTGGGAAAGAGTGGATAAACTGGTTCCTGGGCTGTTATTTCTCTTTGACTGGTGTTTTGAGCGTTTGGAAAGTATGTTCAACTGGGTACTCCAATCTGCATGACGGCTGACAAATCATGAAAGTCATTCACGTCCTTGACGCGTTTTATTCTTGGCGAACTGCGTTGGAAGCAGTTTGATTTGACTAAATTCATTGTCAAGAAGGGCTCAAACAGTACGTGTAAAAGTTGTTATGATTCTGCCTTCTCATCTCTCTGCACAGCTCTCATGTCCCTATCCTGGAGAACACCCTCACTTCTTCTCTTTCCATTTGCGGTCATTCCTTCCGCCGTGTATTATTTCTCAGAACACCGTAGCAAATTAGCACTTGTTACAGATATCATGGGACTTTCCTTCTCGCACAGTGCGCTCTCGATACTCAAAATCGACTCTTTCAGTACTGGCGCCGTCCTTCTGACAGGTCTATTCTTTTACGACATCTGGTGGGTGTTTGGGACAGAGGTGGTAAGTGACATCATTTAAACCAAGTCTTGGCGATGCTAAATCATCGAAAGATGGTAAACGTCGCAACAACACTTGACGTGCCCATCAAGCTCCTTTGGCCTAAGTCGCTCGTTTTTTCGGGAGAACGTGGATACACTATGCTTGGCCTGGGCGACATTGTGGTCCCGGGAATGCTCATAGCATTTGCGCTTCGTTACGACCACCATAGAGCACTTCGGGTTAAATCTATAAACCAGGGATCCTTCCCCAAACCGTATTTTTATGCAACATTGATGGCGTATTTCCTGGGTCTTGTGACTACGATGACTGTGATGCACACCTTCAAAACTGCGCAACCGGCGCTCCTGTATCTAAGGTGCGGTCGTGGGCCTTGGCCCAGGTCTTGGCAACGGCTAACAGATCACAATTCGCAGTCCTGCTGGTATCTTGTCCTTCGTCCTGACAGCAATCATTCGAGGTGAGCTTCGCGAGGCGCTGGAATGGAGCGATAGTCCGGAGACCGTTCCAGATCAAACCACCGTGGACAAAAAAGTGAACTGAGTCAGGAACGAGACTCGCCTCATGCTTGCTTTTCTGCCACTCTATACCGCTTAGACCCAAAGTTGTTTAACCACCCTTCCCTATGATGCTCCACCACATGCCATACCTCCATACTCCACCACTTGTCTCCATTCATCCTTCGTAGAATTAAAAAAAAATGGTTATCACGGACCTGACACATGCCAAAAGATAATATCGCAACACCAGACCTCACATCCATCGGCCTTCTACTCCTCCGTGTACTCGACCCAGATATTTTTCCTTGCGAGCAAGAAGTGTAAGCAAGGCAGCGTCGTGAGTCCACGCGTGTATCGCCGGGCAATCTTCAGGTCACAAGACATTCGAGGTCCCCCATCGCTGCCAACAGTAACCCCAATTGAGACAAGTCTCTTTCATTGTGGTTAGCATCGGCATTATTTGGCAGTCGCCGGGTGATGGTAAATTTGGGCGTTGTGAGCGAGGCCTGGCAGTAGGGGACGGGGAGGGGAGTCAAACGGGCGGTCAGACAGTTAAGAAAGAAAGCCTTGATATACGCGTGGCTTCATAAAGATAAGGATCAAGTATATAATTGCAAGAAGCTCAGATAGCATTTCTAGAGATAAAAAGATAAGTGTGATAGCCCTTAGATAATGGATGCGCGTGGACGACGTCCGCATACAGAAGACCAGAACGGACATGGGTAAATCTGGAAATTGCCATCAGGATCTTGCGATGAAGGGTCGTGCCAAGGTCGTGCTCCATGGACTTTAGAAGGAAGATATATGAAAGAGGCGAGGCTGGCATCATTGACGGAGTTAAGGTACAGTGGACGACAGGTGGCAGGAGGATGTTTGTTTTCATACCACTCCCGAGGTTTTCAATGCACTCCAGTGACAAATCGTTCTCCGTGGATTAGGAAAAGTTGTGAACTTCCTGACGTGAGAAGGAAGATGTTAGATGGTATGAGAGACGGCTCAAGGGAGATCGCCAAAATGATGGTGGCGTCCGGGGAGAGCTCCACAAGGATTGGTCGGGTCAGCAAAGTTCCAGTTGACTGCAATATCGCGACATCGTCGTTATACATAACCCCCGCAATATTGGGTTCAACCGCCGCCACAAGGTCTTGCGGAACGGCGTCCTGCGAATTGCCCCACAGGCTGTTACATATCTAGGCTTGAATCACAGAACATGATCACTTAAGCTTCTTCCTGGTAACCAGGCCAGCACCAGCTCTTATGGCGTCGAGCTTCACGGCTATCGTGCCGCACAATGGATTGCAAAATATTTACTGCATCAATAGATCTGCCAAAGGGAATGCATATGGATATCAAGTTGAAGGAAGTCGAAGGGGCCAGACCGAAAGGCGCGGGTGAGAGATGAAAATAGGCGCCTTTGTTGCCGTGAACTGGCGTGGGTGAAACCGCGCTTGTCTATTATTGAGAAGTAAAGCTGCGAACGTATGTGGGTTATGTACTTTCTGTTACTTTACACTACGTTCCTAGTTGATCGATCGGAACTCATTGATCGAGATCTGTAGCGGCACAAAGATTGAAGAAAAGCAAAAACTTTGCGGCAAGAAGACATGCGAGAAAAGGGTCCGGAAAACTTGCGTACTACATATGCAGGGTAATCTGAAGGAGAACTCCGTGCAGTCTAGGGAGATATCGATGCAGCATGGGGCGTCCCGGAAAGCGAGCAGAAAGTTGTTAAATAACATAGGAAATGAGGAACAACGATGGCCCTTGGTACTGGGCGGACAGGGACCCCGGACACCATTGCGAATTTGATGTGACAGGGATGTCTAGGGGTCTTGCGGGTACGGACCGGAGATTTGTATAGTCGGTATTCAGGCCTGAGTTCTTCCTCCTCCCAAGCCTGCACGGTTGCGCGAGCCATCTCCGAGCTCACAGGCCAGCATCTTCCTTGTCTACTAACCACCATCATACTGCACCCTCCGTGCACCCTCCGTGTAATAAGTCTCATCCTCTGATCCATTCAGCTCGTCTAGGGGTTCTGTAATACCTACTTGCACCTCTACAACCGGACATGGAACATCCTGCGGCATCTTCACGGCGATTCATCGAACAAATTCACACCAATGGCCAGCCACACTCTAGAACATGGTCATCCACCGCTCGTCAGACTCTCAACGCTTCCGTTCCTGATTCTTCCACCATGGGCCATAACTCGTCTGCCCATCATTCGTCGTGGTCCCAAGCTCTCAATTTGGGGACTAGTCACAACTATCTCCTAGCTGAACTTGCAAATCATAATCTAAGCGCAGATCTGTCCTTGCCGATACATGGTTACAGCAACGACTGGGCGAGCTCATATCCAGGGCCCATCCATCCCAACGCGTTGGCGGCCCTAGTGGCCAATGGCTCCATACCATCTGTTTCTTCATCGCCGTCTGCGACACCGAGTCTTTCGAGCTCCTACCACAGCTCCTACCAGCCCCAGCTCTCCACTGTTTCTCAGTCGGGTTCACCTGGTTCTTGGTCTCAAGGCCAGTCACCAGCACATTACAAGTTCCCTTCTGGTTTCCCGTCCAAGATCTCCATTCCGAGGTCATCTTCTGATCTGAAGAACAAGCTTGCAGGAGGTATGTCTCATTTCGCTGATTTTCAGTCTCAGCCTCCTGATATATGACATGGAACCTGAATCAACAGTCGAAGATGCAAAGAACGGTCTCCGCGACCCACGTCATTTATTATCTAGCCCGGAATCCCTTCATCGGACCAACAATCGTTCCAATGTTACCCAATCATTCGATTCTACAAGCCATGAACTGCGCGAGAATTCGCCTGGTAGCCATACGCAACCCTATCCACCCACAGGTGAGCCTTCAAACCCACGCATTCCACCATCACTTTGGATGTCCCCTGCGTCTACCTCTGTCGCCTCGTCTCCAGCGTATGGTACGCTGAATGAACAATCGTCTACCCCCCTCTCAGGACCCCGACAATCTTCTGACAAGAGCCCCTACGAAAGATCGCCCACATCTTCTATGTCTCCAAGTCTCGACTCAAAATTGACCTTGTTCACAGACATCTTCTCGGAAGAACTCTTCGCCCAGCCGAGAAGCTCTCTATCTCCACAAGCCACGAGTCCCTTCACATCACCTAGAATTTCCGGTTCCCCTGATCTACAATTAGCTGAAGCCGCTCCTGACCCAGGCCAACTCGCCAAAGAGGACCCCTTGGCCACACAGGTATGGAAAATGTACGCGAGAACAAAAGCTACTCTCCCCCACGCACAGCGGATGGAGAATCTGACCTGGCGGATGATGGCGATGGCCTTGAAGAAGAAGAAAGAAGAGCATGACGAAGCAGCGGCCAAGGAAAAGGAGAAGGAGAAGAGTGGCACTGACAAGGACGCGGGTGTTCAGGACACCGCCAAGTCTGGGCCAGTTCAGGCAGCGGAAGTAGAAACATCGAGGACTTCTGATGAGCGAGGACGGCGGATCGACAAGGGTAAAGCAAGGGTACGAGTTGTTGGGTTCGATGGCACGAACCAGGATAGCTTTGATGATGAGCCTGAGTGCGTTGCCTTTAGCCCTTCATACCCTTCGGTCGTACTTGAGCCCCATTGTACAGTGTCATTCCCATGGACTGGAGAGCGATCAGTAGGTCGAGGTCGAGGATATCAATGGACTGGCGGCCAACTAGTCGGTCAAGATCACGACCGCCAGAACCCACACCGTCTTTTGACCAACATGCATTGCTCAATATGGCGCAATACGATGCGCGTTTCGCGTTTCCTACCACACATGATGGTTTCAAGTCGCCCGACAATGTGAATTACCCTAAAGGAGTTTCTAAAGCTGCTCTCTCGACTTCTCCTAGTATACCCATTCCAGGAGGCGGTCCTGGCCCATCAATGTTATCCCTCACCTATGGCCGACGCAGCCCGCCGTACCACCATACTGAACTACCATCTGTATTCGAAGATCAAGCGGAAGCTGCCAGCTCATTCCCAGAAGCTCGATTCCTCAATCCCGCCACCTTCAATCATACCCTGTCCCAACTCAACAGCCCCGTGTTCGCTCCTTCCTCGCTTCCATCCACAGGCATACACGGTCTCCCCAGAATACTCTCCGGTTCGTACGGAAATGGTCCTCCTGTGGAACAGCGAGCTTTCCCTCGCCATGTGCGTAAGACCAGTTTTGATCACACCGTGTCCAAGGATGGCATCTTGGCTGGTTTAAGTGGCCGACATCAAGTGAATGGCAAAGCATTGTCACCTGAAAACATTGGTCAGAAACGACGTGCAGAGACTCCTCACTCAGAAAGCATGTTGCGCGCTGATCCTTCCCTCGTGAACGGTAATGGCCTCAACTCTCTGTTGCTTGCAGACCACTTGGATGATAATGGTAGTCCATTTCCTTCGAGCGTGTTCAACTTCTCCTTTCCTCCCTATGAGGGCCTATTTTCTCTTCCCGGTTCTTCGTCGTCGTCAGTCGGAAGGCAACCTGATTTTAACCCCTATCGTCAACAGACCCAACGCCACGAATCCTCTGGACATTCTTCACTTACCAACCAATCCTACTCCTCTGCAGATGGGTCCTCCCAAACGCCGACCAACGAAGGCTTATCGGCGGCGGCGGCGGCGGCCAGTGCAGTTATGGCAGAAGGCTACGCTTCGCTCAGTGCTGCAAATCTAGCAGGTGTAGACGATGGGCTTTTTGATTACGGACAGCTTCTCGGGTTGGTCTACCCCGGGCTCGATGGCAGGAATCCATATACCCACGTTGACCCTGCTCAGATCCTCGCGGGCCAGGGTGACAGTGGCGGGTCAGGGGGTTCTGGGGCACCGAGTGGAGCAGGCATCCTGGGCGGGTTCACCCATTTCCATGCGAGCCCGTCGAGCGATGGATGGGGTAACGGCGTTGGTTCTAGCGCAGATGCGTCACCTGAACCACATAACATTTCGAATGCGTCTACGCCTTCGTCGGTTGAGGGTGCTCCTCAGTCAGCAGGACAGACGGCAAGGGCAGCAAATGGGAGGAAGTATATACCCTTGAAGCAGGATGTGCTTCAAAGAAAAGCTTCGTTGTCTGCGAGTGCCAACGCGAATTCGCCGGGCGAGATTAGGTCATCATCCAGTACGCCAGACATTGCGGGGGCGGAGAAGGGTGCAAGTGATGATGGAGAACAGAGCCCCACACTGTGCACGAACTGCCAAACGACGAACACGCCACTGTGGAGAAGGGATCCTGAAGGTCAACCATTATGTACGTACCTGTTCGTTGTTCAAGGGTGAAAGAATTGCTTATCATGTTCCCAGGCAACGCTTGCGGTTTGTTCTTCGTGAGTGTTAAGCGCCGTGTCGTGTGGAGTTTACATACTTATCTCTTTATGGCAGAAACTGCATGGGGTTGTTCGCCCGTTATCTCTCAAAACCGATGTTATCAAGAAGAGGTCCGTAATCGCCCCTGGGCTTGTGCTATTAACATCGCCTAACTTATTATCCAGGAATAGGGCATCTGGTGCACCAGGTGGTAATTCTCGTAAATCCTCCCTCCCGAAGCTTGCTTCTTCTACTACCCGGCCACGTTCGCATTCGGGTTCCTTACTCTCAGGCGTCGGCAGGGGTTCCTCCACCCTTGCAGCTCGCGGTGGAGCGGCCACAACTACAACTACCAGCACGCTCGCTATGAAACGACAGAGGCGGACTTCAACCGGAATGCAAGCAGATACGTAAGACAGTATGATGATTTTCCAGATTGATTTTTGGTCGCGATGTTGTTGTAGAACTGCTGTATCACTATCACATCTTGATTGCTCCGTACTCACTACTTATGATACACTTTACATTGCCGAAGGCTGTATATTATGTAGTGCTTTTATTCCCATGGTAGACTTTATAGATTATTTCATTCACGTTGATCTTGATGTCAATGCAGTGGCGTGTTTGTGAGAAATAGTATAATTGATGTTCTCTCTGATCTGTTCCAGAGTGATCAGCTCAGTCGTCTGCCCATCCTGGCGTCCATATTTCGCCAGAATGGCGCTCCCACGCGATCCCCACAGCCCCCATCCAATTTCCCCGCTGGTCTCCAGCCGGTTGCCTCCAAGGACATCACAGGAAACAGGGCTCTGAGCCATCGAGTGTCACGTACTGACCTCGATTTCGAACAAGCTTTGCGCGCAGAGGGCACCGTTGTACTCAAAGAGGGGCTGGACGTCAACTCTCTTGGCGTAGACACAAGCCCTTCCCCAATGAACGCGAGTTTCGCTTCGCCAACGCCTCCGCGGCATTTCACGCCTCGAAATATTCAGCCATCAACACCGACAGTCGTTCCACCCACTCCTTCGCCAGCACCTGGGCCGTCGTCACGGAATGGAGGCTCGTCAGCACACTCGTCGTCTTCGCACGACGTGTTCTACGACGCGGAGGAAACGCTACCTACTACAACTGAACGACAGACGAATCGACGTTCACTATATCGATCCCCAGGCACCTCCAGTAGCCCCGACCTGGCAACTTTGTTGCGAAAGGCGAAGGAGAAAGGAGGGGTCATTGGAATACAGCATAAGAGAGAGAATAGACGTGAATCCCCACCTCCCCCATTACCAACGGAGCGACCCTCTAGTAGTGGTCGTCAACGATCATCTACAACAGCATCCTCTAATCCTTCAACACCTCAATCGACGCCGCTTTCAAAAGGGAAATTCAAATCCCCAAAGCTTGACAACGGTTCAGACTGGATACAATCAAGCCCTCGCCCTAGGGAAAATGGTGCCACCAAAGTGTGTAACTCGTGTATTTTGATTTGTTCGATACTAGACTGATATTATCAGGCGCCCAAGACCTCCGTTAGGGCGAAGACAAGTGCTTTTTGGGGCAAAATGCTGGGTCAGAGTAGTGGTAGCCAGCGGGAACGATCTGTAGGCGAAACAGTTGATATTTCCAGTTTGACACTGAATTATGATTACCAACAGAAAACAGATGCATCCCTCCCACCAACACCAACAGCCTCTCATCATGGATCTCCTTCACTTTTAGACGCCTTCACCCCACCCGTGCCACCTATACCTATCGAACATAAGCGCTCTCCTGTTGGGTCACCCATAGCGGATGTCTTTACTGGTGGAAGTGTTCACCGTCCACCGGACACATCAAAGCCCTTGCCAAAAGTGACTGCTAACATGCGAGAAACTGATGATGCCGATGAGCGCTCAATTGTATTTGTGGAGCGAACCCTTACCAACGAGGACACATCTCTAAAACCTGTCCTTGCAAACGCTGAAAAAGCTAGGAGGCGGCGCAGCAGGAGCATCAGCGAAGGAGAACTCAAAAGCATAATACTCACCACATCACCTCTGCCTTTAGTAACCTCAGAACGTAGACCTTCGGTGCCTCATATCGGAGATATAGCGTTCACTGGTATCATGGATGATTTTCAAGGTGAACTATCCCAACTTGACCCCGCCTATTGCTCTTTAGATCTTAAAGATCCACCCACTCCTACGCAAAACGCTCCCCTTCGATCAGCAACCGATGGACCTTCACATTCCAATGTCCGCCCAGAGGTCAAGAAGTTGAACTCAGTGCCGATACCAACAGCAGCACCCGTGCTGATGCTCCACATACCGTCCCACCACCTCGAAAACGACTCTCCCGAGAAAGATTCAACCTCATCCTCTCCAACTGTGCCACTGCGCAATTCATCTCTCCAGATGCCACGCCCGACTGCGCGGCCTACCTCCATGATAAGTTCTTCACGCAATACCTCAAGGCATGCCTCAAGCCCGCTACGGTCAAGGAACGGGCCTACCTCCAACCCTCTTACAGGCAACCCCAGAGATACCGCTCGGTTGCTTACATTGCATCGTTCGGCTGCATCTAGCTCAGAGCCTTCGCTCATACCAAATGGGGAGGATTCGCATGCATGTAAGCTGTCAACCAATATGCCTCCTGAAATCGTAACTTACCGAAAACCATGATACAGTACCTCCTCGCCGAGGGTCACAGCAAGACTTGACAGTCAACGATCTTACCTTGTCTCGTTTTCCTTCCACTGCTCAATCTTCTGCCAGTCATTCACACAACCCCGAAGATACTGTTGAGATGGAAACTCGTGCAAAAGAACTTGCCTCTCGATGTTGGGCAGACGACGAGGACTTCCTGGCAAAGGAGAAAATTGCCGAATGGCTTGGTGGACAGTGCGTTAATATCATTTTTATTCGGGATGTTCCTTCATTCTCAGCACAGCAATCGAATCAACAAAGCCGCGCTACGTTACTATGTCGACTTCTTCGACTTCGCTGGGTTGCGCTTGGATATTGCTTTCCGGTAAATCCTTGAATGATGCCTACCTCGCCATTCAATGCTCAAATGAATGTCAGACGCCTTTGCTCCAAACTTTACCTCAAGGCTGAAACACAACAAGTGGATCGTATTCTTGAAGAATTCAGTCGTCGTTACTGGGAATGTAACCCTGGCGGTGTTTATGGCAGCGCTAGTAAGAGATTAAAATGTCTGCCGGAAGCTTTTCACTGATCCATTATACCAGATGTTGTCCATTCTGTCTCTTACTCCCTACTGCTTCTCAATACCGATCTCCATGTTGCTGACCTGGTTACGCGAATGTCCCGGAACCAGTTTGTCCGTAACACTCTAGCAGCCATACACATGTCATTCCAGCCCAGCCCTCCAACGGATCCCTCAGCTTCCGACCTTGCACACGATGATTGCAACAGTGTTCGTGGACCCCCGCAAGAGGGAGTAGAACCCAACATCCGCTCTAAACGAAGTGATAGCATCACGAGTTGGAATAGCGTGTCAAGAGAAGGTGTGATGACTCTACAAACGGAGGCAAACGGCAGCACCCCCTCTGTTCAAGTTTCTACAGCGCATGAACCTCGGACGAGCCTCAACCCAGTTTATGGTCGCGGATGGGAAACCGACATGGAAAATCTTCTCAAAGTAAGTTGTCTCTGCCTAAGATGGCCTTGTAATGTCGATCTCGTGCAGGAAATGTATAACGCGATCAAGAGCCAGCAAATTTTGCAGCCCCTTACCACTAGTGTCACTCGCCCTCCAACATTGAGCCCTGGTGGGACGATGATGCGGAATCGCAGTCTGCGGGGTCAGCCAGATCGACTGATGACTCTGAAACGAGGCAGTATTCGGGGACTACAGTCTATCCTTGGTGCTCAGGGCGTTAGTCCCTATAGCAGCAATAGCAGCATTGATGGCCGTGCAAGCCCCTCTCCCAGTTTTGCCACATCTACACATGAGGTATGATTCAGGCTCTGTAGTTGTTTTCCTGTCTGCTGATACAGATCATCCAGGCCATGTATGGATCAAGTTCTTCCTTCCTGACCCCTACTTTAGGCTTCGCCTCAAACTTGTCGCATACCATCATACGTGAAGCTCAGGAGGATGACGATCGAAGCATTCGAAGCGACGCATCTGATGATACAACAATCAGTATCACTGACGAGGAACTAGCGCTTCTAGGAGCCCCCTGGGCCAAGGAAGGTATGCTTTGCAGAAAACAATACTGGGAGTCCACAGGCAAGCGGGCTCGTGACAAGGCCTGGATGGATGTTTTTGTTGTCATTCAGATAGGTGAATTAAATATGTTCACTTTTGGAGATCACTCTAGCGGTGCTTCTGAAACAGTCGGTGGGGGGAATTGGCTGGTATGAAAACACAGCATGCCTCGCTAGAAGTTTACTTACAACTATTTCAGGCTAATGCGCGAGCTGTTGGTGAAGTCCATCTTGCTCATTCATTGGCGCACGCCTTGCCTCCACCAGGATATAATCGACAAAGGCCTTACTGCATGGTTCTTACGATGGCAAATGGTGCTGTCTACTTCTTCCAGGCTGGTACAGAAGAGTTAGTGAATGAGTGGGTCTCAACGTGCAACTATTGGGCTGCAAGAACGAGTAAGGAGCCTCTTGCTGGTGGCGTTTCGAACATGGAGTATGGCTGGAATCGCGTAGTCGATACGCTTCCCCATGGCCTCTCCCAGTCGGAAACAGATTCTGTGAGGGATTATACAGACGCGATTAGTGTCAAAAGCGGGCGGAGCAGCCGCAGCAGATTCGGTGGATGGAGGGATGGGTCTGCAACCATTCGGGCGATGCACTCGCCATGGGCCGAAAAGACTTCGATCAACGATTGGAAAGCTCCGCTTCCCCCAATTGTTTCAAGCCTTCATGACGAGGAGACGCAGCTTGAGGCCCTTAGGAAGCACGTCTCAAGTATGAAAAAAGATCTGGAGAAGCACAACGACTTGAGGGAACCCATGACAGCCCTGGTATGGTTATTTCTGTTTTTGCATGCCTTGTTACTTACAATGTCAATGCAGTATCAACCCAGGAGTCCAAATGCCGTTAAGGCATTGACAAATTGGGAGAAGAAGAGCCAGTGGTTACTTACTGAAATTGTAAAATACGAGTCTTATATCGACTCGCTTCAAGCAGCGATGTCACTACGACTCAAGAAAAGAGGCGAGAAAGGTTTGTCCCATGTCGTCAACCCTCAATCTTGATTCATCTCACACTCTGGACTAGCTCTAGAAAGGGCTTTGAATGGAACAGCTTCGGAGACATCGTCCGTAGCCTTGAAGGGGAAGTGGAAGGGACCTGAAGGAGACACTATTCGTGAGGAAGCGGAACCTTTGACGCCCGGACCCTCGCAACAATTTAATATTTCACCACATCGCAGAGAGGCAGCTGTCGACGATAAGGACTAGGTTGTGTATGATGCATGCTTCCCATTCACAGTTAATTGCTTTTTACTACTGGTAGGACCATATGTACTTGCATTCTTGGATTCGAGATTCTGGAAAATCCGGAAGCTTAACGATACCCTTACAACAATACATTCGTATGTTGCTACGGACGGTGGTCAGCAAGGACCGTATTTAGCTGCTGCTATATGTGCTGCCAGACCACTTGCATCCGTTTTCGGTGTAAAAATTGAGCCACCCTGCTCTCATTAGAGCCGATTTCGGGCAATGAAGAGATGCCTGCACTGACCTGGTCTGGAGCATACCACACGGATCCAACGATGTTATCGGCATTGGTGCCATAATGAAAGACTGCAGAAGTCTGGGAACCAAGCCAAGCGCTGTATTTTGCCGTACGATTTGCGTCGTTGGCGTAGTCGAGGTAGTACTGAAGGTGTTTTGTCCATATTCCCTGGGCCAAGCCATTCATCCTGCCTGCACTTAAGATGTCGAAACTATGAGACTAACCTTGAAGATTTGCTGTTTCAGGCCGCGCAGGCTTGTATAAACGCTTTGTATCTCAAGTTCACCATAGCGCATACCTGATCTTGGTTACAGACTGGACCTCCACTAACAGCATCGTCGCACGACTCTCTGAGAATGTTATTCGTTGAAAGGTAAGAAATGGTAGCATCCAGAGTGAGCTCCGCTTGTGTTAAAAGAGATTGGTCGCCTGTGGCAAGAGAAAGTGCTGCCAAACCAGACGCAACGACACCCTGTAATGAAGCTTTAACACTGCTATTTCGGAGTCTCCGACACCACTCACTTGATTGTAAGTCCATGTAGTCTATTGTATGGCTTTTTAGGAGGCAGACTCGCTCGATGTAAATTCATACACACACCTGTCCGTTGTTCTGGCAATTATCGAAATTCAGACCGTCGTTCCACAGATCATCAGAGTTACGCATTCCTGTTCCGCTCACTTAAAAAAACGATATGTCACTCATAGGAAATTAAAAATAAGGAGAAAGGGCTTGCACCAAGTCCACGTCTGTCGAGAAAGGCAATGATGACTATGTCAAAATTTTCCAAGGCAAGTGGAGTTCACCTTCTGAGCATTGGCCAGATACGTTTGTCCTCCACCTCGAAGGTAGCCTTCTGCAGAAAGTAAAAGGAAGAGTTCGTTCGTGATAGCGTTCTTGTACGTATGGGCTGTCGACCACCATACTGAAATAAATAGCGAGCACGTCGGTCTACATAAATGTCGGGAAGCCAGTAGTAGCAGAAGGCTTACCTCCTCCTCCACATGTGGTGTCCCACTGTGCGGCAATTATATCGTATATTGTACTGGCACTGCTCTGCGTAACGGCAATGTAAGAAAAAGTTCACATGATGATGAATGAAATGGCAAATTACGAGGTACGCGCTGCTGTCCTTACCGCGATTTCCCTTATAGTCGGCGATCTTCCATAGCGCCAGTATAATCCACTTCGACCAATCGATATTCGGACCAAGAAAATCAATTAGGTGGAGAACATACCCCAGCGTCATCGTTACTACCCCCGAGTACACTTTGCCAATCAGTGTTGCTATTTAGTGCACACCTCCCAATATAGGAGAGGTCGGCAACCGTGGAGAAATCATCCGTCCCTGTTGCAAGCATCAAATTATGTAGGTCTTCGAGAGTATTCTGAGCCCGTGAATCAGTTATTACTCTGCGTAAATCTTCATCTCAACTTTCAAGCTCACTGCATCAGTCCAGAGCGACCCTCCGTTGTACTGGCCGGTCAGGACATCGAAGTACTCGCTTTGAAGCTTTGTGGCAACAGACTGCAAATGAACGTATCAGGCCCTATATTCAAAAGATGCTACAAGTAGTTAAGAGGGATGTACGTACCAAAGCTGTGTCTAACGTTGCCTGGCATTGAGCCCTCCTCTCGACAGGGTTAGGACGCGCGGCCACAGTGAAGAGGGTCGTAAGTAGACCAAATATCGATCGGAGCAACATCGCAGAAGGGGTCTTTAATATCAATCGCAACTTCTTACCTGTCCTTTTTATTCAGGGCAGTGGAGTAATCTCAAGTGGCCACCTGCTTAGAAGCCTGGTGACAGCGATCAGAGGGCCATTTCGGACGTTTCAAAGACATGTGATACAGCATAGTTTTACATTCCTTTCACAGACGATTGCTGTTGCACATGGAGGCAGACAGAGAAGCGAGATGGGTACCAGTGCAGAATGAGTGACTGATGTACAAACGCAGTCAAGTTTGAATTTTATCAGCTTGTGATGGAACCACAGAACACACCCGAAAGAAAACTCTAGAGATGTTTGGAACAGAATGCTTTCATCGCTTCTGGATCACAAGATTGATATCTAATGTTTTAAGTGGTACACCCATTTCATATCGGCTTGTCATAACTGTATAAATAACAAAACATGAGTTACCTCAGCATTTATGACATGTAAAGAAATCCTGACTTTATAACATCAAGTCCTTCATGCCGTTGACAAGCATGTGCCTCTGCGGTATTGTCATACAGGGCAACATGTCTCTAAATAGAGAATGTAACCGCTCCTCTGGCCATGGCGCGAATACAAAGAACCTGTCACCGGTCCTCACATCCTGTTTCTCCATAATACTCATGATACCGCTCAGGTCGTGTGGTAAGTTTTTGAGGAACTCATCAAGTGAGGGAGGCATGAGAGCAGGGTCTTCCAATGCGATCTACCACGGAGGTGAGGATTGACGAAAGTGTGACTAGGAAGAGAAAGAACAAACCATGATGGAATTTTGGCGACGTGACACGGAAACAGACGACCGTAGTATCCGAGTCGGTTCGGCAATGTTGACAGTCTGGTGTTCCTCCCTTTCGTCAGTTACCTGAAGTATCTGGAACTATCAGTTATGCATGGCTAAGGCAAAAATGCAACAAGCACCGGTTGGATATGGGGATATTTTCTCAGGAAATCTGGGTCTACTTGGTCCCAGTCTTCTTGTTCGTCATCATCATGTCCAAGTGTCCGTTGGAGGACACGATATACCGACGTCTCGGAGCGGCCGACCTGTCGAACTATCTTCTTTATAGGGAAGTCGTATTTGTATAGGATTCGAATTTTCGAGCGTTCAGAACGAGTTAGCATGTTGCGTCGACTAGATTATAATAAGAATAAAAGGCTGCATGCATACAAAGTAGAGTTTACCTGCGGAACTTGCACCACTTTGACCGAGGCATTGTGGGTCTAAGAAGCCGACGCGGGGAAGACTATTTTATATGATCTCGAGGCTTTGAGGATCAGGAAGAGTTGATATATTGAGAAAAACCAAAGAATCTTGGCTCTAATCATTACCAAGTCCAGCTCATCACCAAATGAATAAAGATCTTATTTCGGGAGGTGATTCGCGTTCGAAAATCTTTTGCATACCGAATACGGATGAAGTGTTCCGTGAAGAAGTTCCCAGCTCGTGGCATCGACATAGGTTGGGGAAAACTAGAAGATTTCTCACCATATCCTTAGCTAGAGGGCCGTTGCATAGCATAGTAGCATCCATGATGAAATGTAAGATATCCCCTGTAAGATAGATGACACCAGGTTCCGGCACGTGTTATATAAGCGAAAGAGACCATTGGCGAACTTGTCCTCTACACTTCGACAATGCAATTCTAACATAATCTAAGCTCTAGGATGTATAGAGGAGACCTTTAGCTT
>JABAJS010007715.1:0-11465 GCA_018221635.1 Tephrocybe sp. 10521TJB
CCAGTCACCTCTTAAAATAGCTGATCCGCCTGCTTCCTTCGGCCAAAGCCTGACCTGACCTTGGAGGGCAACCGTAGAGAGGGAGACGCGTTACGCAGTGTTCTGAACTGGAAATGCCACCCGCTACTCTAGCAGTGACTTCTTCAGTTGTTCTGCGAGGTGCGTGAGTTCAGAGTAGCGAGCTGTGCAGCTGCGCATACTTCCGCCGCCCTTCGTGCGCCGCAAACGGCACGTCCGCCTTTTAGTCATCAACAAGCCCAACGCGAATCGGACTCGTTCTACTAGATCCGCCGCTTCCCCGCCGCTTCCTCCTCCCTCCGACTCTCTCGACTTCTCTTCACTACTACCGCAGGACGAAGTAGATATGCTCAAATTTCAGACGTCGGACTTGGCAGGCAAATTCAAATATTGGACCAATTTACTGCGCGATTAGGATCGGAGGGCACAGTGCTTGGCAACCACATTTTTTTCATAAAATCAAGGTCATTTCACCTCAATGGCATACAACTGGAACGGGTTCCTTGTTTCCAATCATGCAACCAGCATTTTTCACGGCCATCTCCAATCCATGTGAGCCGAACCTCCTTTTGATTCGGCATGGCACCACTCAATTATTACTTCAAACAATTTGTCAGGCAACTGTATTGCTGGAAGTTCAACAAGTTCAACAAGGACGTAACATGCATGCCGCGCCTGGGTATAGTTCAACTTTTCCGGACGATGACATAATACCTGAAGTATATCTATCTCGGCGCCTACTGTCGCATCTTCTATCGATCCCATTATCCATATAATCGCTGAACACGCTGCTACATGATGGACCTTGTTCAACCCAGCCATGAGCTCGCCGAGAACACAACTCTCAATTCCTCGACTCCTTCAGACTCACTCACCCCTAGATCATTTCATCTCGATGTCACTCGCACCATAGACAACCGCACCCTCCCCGTCAAGTCGCCGGAATGGCGACAGCTCAGGTCTGAGATTTTATTGCGTGACAATAACACCTGTGCTACTTGCGGGTACATTTGTCTACACCCTGCTGGTAGAGGAATGAAGGTTGATCACAAGAACGGGGACGCTTCGGATAACGATCCTTCGAATCTTCGAGTCCATTGCCCGCCTTGTGAAGCGATACGCCACTGTGGGCTTCACGGAATGCTCGGGTATATCGTTTTAGGCGCTTCGGATTTAGATCAGGTGGAGATCATCCGAAAGACTCGAGAAATATTTGAAGAGTCTGGGATGATACCTCGCCACAGGGAGGTCGATCCTCTGGCCAACCCCGCTGATATTTCGATCGTCGATTTTGCTAATATACTTTTGGAGAAAGATTGGGATGACATGCCTGATGAGTATCGACGCTTCAAGGGGTTCTTCACGAAACAAGCAGATAAATTGTTCTCCGTCACCAAGTATTCAGAAAGGTCAGTTCATTCATTCATTTTGGAGCACAGTCCTCATAATTAAATCACAGGGACAATCATCTCGTCGCCAAGGATGTCTTCCACTCCGATTCAGATGTTCGAGCTAGACAAATCGTTGAGCTTGAATCATCCCTCCCATGGATAGTCTTTTCATCACAAGAGCACGGGTCTCTTCCGCGCTTCATGAATACCTGGAAACCTTCAACTGCCAAAAATATTGCTTGGATATGCGTTTCTAATTCCAAAACACAGCCGTTGTTAGATGACGCTTCGGACACCTCTGGCCTCATAGAGGCTTGGGAAGATTCATGTGCCAAGGATCGAGCTTCTGTTGAGGAGATTGATCGCCTGGCGCGTGAATACAACGTAATGGTCGGCAAATGGCTTGTATTCGTTGATAGCGATAAAGTCGACGATTTGTGGTTTCGAATCGCCAGGTCTACGCACGCCGGAACGTTAGGTTCTCAGGCCAAGGTTTCTCCGTCTTACGATTCCGCCCATGAAACCAACTCCCGACATGTTATATGTGTCTTCACGAGTGATTACACAGATCTTCGAGAAATCAACCATGTTCGCGATTCTCTCCGTCGTTTGGGCGTCAAGGACAAGATTGGCTATAAACCAGATGCATACACCCATTGTAGAGTTTACTTGAACAACCCGTGGAATATCCGTCCAACGCGTTATCAGATTTAACATTGGTTCAGCGCGGTAAGCCACTCGATTGGTACAGTTGTCTTGTTTCTGACGTTTAGAAGGTTTCGTTCAGCTTGTTTTGGCACACACTGTTGTAAATTCTTTTGCGTTGTGTCTGAACCATCCTAGCGCGCTATATTTAAATTTTTCCAATCAGAAGCAGCCACATGTGCAGCGAGGGTGCGCCGTTGGCGAATATGAGTCACTTGTCCTTCATTTGGCAAATCCTTCCTCCTGCGCACGTGTAGACAATGCGGACACGGAAATTTGGTCGCATGATTCTGCTCCTCAGGCTTCTCTGTTTTAGCAAGACGCGTCAGCCTTTTGGATGTCAAATGCGTCTGCATCAGCCTCGTTTCTTGGAAACCCTCGAATTCTGGACCCTTTATGCAACCGATCATAACAAACACCTTATGATTGGCGCCACTAATATGATCCACTCTTCGTCAACGTGTTACAAGGCTTGAAAATATTTCATTTTATCAACGCTTCCACAAAAAGACTTCAACTCCTTGAGGATGGACTTGGGGGCCGCCGTCGACACATGAGCAGGAAAGTAAGCGATGAGAATTTTCAAACGGAACAGCATCGCCTTGCAGCTCTCGTCCTGCATGATCTCTGTATAATGCTGCCTTAAGATGCTTGCATTCTCTGACGTTTCTCCCCAGAAATCAGCGTCTACGCCACCTTTTCACAGGCAGGATGTCAAGCGATTCTTCTGATGTTGCGGTATGTGTACTTTGATGGTTTTATGCGTGCATGTGCAACTGCTTATTGCTATACGTTGTAGGAGCCTCAGGACATAACGATCGCGTATGCTCTGCATTATCACTGTACCAGTCATCTAATCAAAAAAATCACAGTGTGATGGGTTCAACTGGAACAGGAAAATCGTCGGTGAGGTTCTCACTCTCCTTGAGCTTTCCCGAGAAACTGAGGGTTCTTTAAAGTTCATCAATTTATTAAGTGGTTCAAGCCTCCAGGTGGGAGAAAATTTGGAGTCCTGTACCACGTCAGTGCAGGCAGCGCTCCCGTTTGAGATAGACGGTTATCAGGTGACCTTAATAGATACTCCGGGATTCGACGATTCCTCTATCAGAGATACGGATGTATTGACAATGATCTCAGCCTATCTATCATTTGAGTAAGCTTTACATCCTCTTTCGCGGTCTTTTAAAACTCATTTCCCCGTAGATATAGACATGGAAAGATTCTCACTGGTGTCATCTACATGCACCGCATTCTTGACAATCGAATGGGTGGTATATCATCGCGGAACTTCAAAATGTTTCGAACTCTCTGTGGTGATAAGTCGCTGAGGAATGTCGTCATTGTCACGAATCTTTGGGACGGGGTCGATCCTAAAGTCGGACAAGCCAGGGAAGCGGAACTAGCCTCTAAGGATATTTTTTTCAAACCAGCGCTCGACAAAGGCGCTAGACTTGTCCGCCATAATCCGTGCACATTGCAGTCTGCTCAAGCAATTCTTCGCACTTTCTTCGGAAAGCAGCCGCAGCCACTTCAAATTCAGTGCGAGCTCGACACGGGGATGGATTTATCTCAGACATCGGCAGGGAAAGAGCTCGGCCGTGACCTCACGGAGCAGATCGCGCAACATCAAAAAGAGATGCGCATTTTGATTGAAGGGATGAACGAAGCGAGTCGGATGAGAGATGAGGAAACGCGGAAAGAGTTAGCGGATGATCGGGCGAGGCTGGAGGAGGAAATCAAACGCATCCAGGCAAACTCACGAAGCATGGCTGCCGGGTATGCGGAGGCGTTCGCGAGGCTCCAACAACGGATGGAGGAGAGGGAGGGTTCTGGGAAGCCCGACGATTTAAACAAAGGCGAACTCCAGTTGCGGCGTGCGGAGGAACATTTCGAGAATCTGAAACATGCGGTCGCAGACAACGCAGTGCTAGAGGCAAAGATTGGTGGTGCATTTCCGATCTTTGGGTTCTGGGGAAAGCTCGCAGTGATGTTATCTCCATTCTCATTGTCCTGGAAGTAGCATGTATTTCAGGGCTTGACCATTTATCGTTACTTCGTGATTGAACATGGGGTCACTTGACAGTATGCGAAGAAGAAAGAAGTAAGAAGCAATAAAGCTGCATTGAGAGTATGTCAGCATTTAGCACTCACACATCTACTGATGATAAGTAACGTCCGTAGAGGTCAAGGATATTAAGTGCAACCAGAAACATTCTGCTGAAGTTTACAGCCAATCTACTGAGCATTACCTTTTGTACCTTTCACGTTGAGGTAGAATCGAACTGAAAACCGAACTCTTTTAACGATCAGATCAAAAAGCAGCCGAGTTGCCCGACTCCTTTGCGGGAGAAGAATGCCACTGCACTCAAAGGCCCATATGGAAACCTGAAGTGGCGTTGGTGCCAAGACAAGTCACGGGTGAGGCGCAATAATAAGAAGGATAAATCGTATAAATGAAGGAATACATACGCGACGCCGACAATATTTTACAAAATAAACAAATTATATCACGAAGCTCAATGAGCATGACCATTTCCGTTGATGCTAGGAGAGCTGGGGATCTTGGCCTGAAGGGCAGGCGATGCAAAGAAAGCAGCTGATTCTTCAGTGTATGGTGGATATCGCACTCCGAGAGAAGGTTCGGCACTGCGCAAGACCAATAGTCAGAAACAAGCAACTTAGCAATATATAAGTCACGTACGACACGGGAACATCGATGCAGGCACGGTCGTAGGCGAAGTTCTCAAAGCTGTAGGCTAGTACTTGCCGCCCATCTGAGAAAACAATTAGCTCAAAACACGCAGAGATGGCAGCCCTTGGCTTACATCCGGATTCACCGACACCCCCAAAGGGTATTTCATTAACTGATGTTGGTCGATCAGCGAGAGTAGAATAATAAACGTTTAAACTGACCTGAAAGTTGCTGGAAAGTGTCATTGAAAACGAGGTTTCCACTCATGGTTCTTTCAACCACTAAAGCGGTTGGGTGAATAACCTATTCGTATGAATCAAGTCGTGTGAATGCTTACAAGAACGTTTCGTCTCTTCGTCTTCCGTGAATGCATAAAGCACCAAAGGATGATCACTTGTGATTTACTCAGAAGCTGAGGAGAGATAGAAGAATGCATATGCTGAACCAACCGAGAGTTGACGAATTCGATGGCATCATCCACACTATCGACAGGCACCAAAGGAAGGATCGGACCGAATATTTCCCTGTCATGAGGTGAGCGAAGAGAAGTGGATAACAAATCAGAGTACTCGTACTCTTCCAGGAGTGAGTCGCCCGCTGCCACGTTCTTCACTATTGTCGGCTCAAAACCCCTCTTGTCATTGGTCCGCCCGCCAAAGACAACTTCGCCCTTGGTCCTCTCCAAGAGAGAGGTGAGACGCTTATGATGCCCATCTGAGATGATGCGGCTTATAGAGGTGGAGTTGAGAGCGCCCTCGGGATAGAAAGAATCGTATGTAGCCTTCAGGGCCGCAGCAAGTTCCTCTTGCTTCTCGCGCAGAACAAGGACAAAATCTGGAGCCACGCAGATCTTGGATGAACCCAGTTTTAGACATCATTGAAAGCCCGTCGATCTTTCAACCACTCACCTGACCGGCGTTATTAATCTTTCCCCACAGAAGGCGTTTGGCAGCAAGGGAAATGTCAAAAGTTCCGTCAACAACCACAGGGGATTTTCCACCCAGTTCAAGTGTAAGAGGAGTGAGATGCTTGGCTGCTGCAGCCGCAATAATTCGCGCGACTCGCCCGTTCCCAGTGTAGAAGACTGAAAGATGTGTTGAAATTTAATGCTGGCGATCGTTAACATAGACTTACTGTGATCCCCTGCGAACATATATTAATCAGAGCTTTTCTACGAGAAGAGAGAAGCGTCACATCGTACATTGAAGTTCCAGAAGTTTAGTGATCTCTGGCACAGCTCCAAGGACAACACGGTATGCAGACCGATCGAGATACTTTGGAAGCAGTCGGGCGAGGAGCTCTGCATAATTCGGTGCCAGTTCCGATGCCTTGATGACGGCGCAGCAGCCTGCAGAGATCGCCCCATACAGAGGCTGCAGACTTAAAATCAATGGGTAATTCCATGGTCTGATAAAGAAGTAAGCTAGAAAGAGACAAAATTTTTGGCTAAGCAACGCACGAGATGATGAGAACTGTTCCCTTGGCACCCTTATGAATTGTCGGGGTCCAAGACTTTTGCCAATCTTGGACAGTGACAGGCACAGGCTTCGTCCACTCTTCGAGTTTCTCGGCGCAGATCAACGATCTCTCGATGACGACCCCTATTTCAGCCATGAAGGCCTCTTGCCTAGGCCGGCCAAGGTCAGCAGCGAGAGAGTTTGCGAGGTCGTCCGCGTTTTCTTGGACCATTCGAGCGAGTTGGTATAATTGTTGTCGACGCCATTCTAGAGGACGTGTTACGCCTTTACGAAAGGAGTTCCGAAGAGCCTCATGAATCTGTTATGTTGAAAAGTCAATCAGTTTCCTTTGCGACATTGACATAGATCTGAGGCACCTTGGGTATCGCATCGATGGGAGTCGCGTTCATTGTGCGGGAAGAAAGGTTGTGAACAACTATGCTCTCTGGAGGCTTTATAGTATTCCCTGCATCACGGGGTAAACCTTTACTAGACGAAGCATTAAACCACTGGGAATGAAAAGCATTATTGTGGTAGTCATTGAAAAAGGTACCAGATGATACTAGGCAGTTGCCAGTCACCGGATCACATCGCTAATCATGCTCCCCCACATTTTGCAGATATTTATAACAAGCGCTGGGCACCCCTAAGTAGGTTGTTTTCTACCTATAAGTAAGTAATCGAACTACAACTTATGATCTATCAGAGGCATACTGGTGCACAGGTATCCCTCAGCAGGCCTCAGCCTTTTTAAGCCTGAACAAGAGCAGTTCGCAGTACGCACGAGCGTACAAGTCGTCCATAATATTCGTTCCGACGCTCGCGGCTCCGCCTGATTGCCGTTGGTGCTTATTTTTTGCTCAGTTCTTAATTTGACCTCTTTTGCACTGTAGTAGAGGCTTTCCAGTCAGACAGACGTGAACGTCTTCCGCACGCCAAGTCCCGATCCATGGCCAGGCTTACAGTATAGTAGGCAATCAGCAAACATGTCCTGAGCACACAACCAGAGTCACCATCGTCATGTTGCATCTAAAGGAATCCAACCACTATAGGCAATGAAAGCCCCTGGGTAGCTAGGAAACAAACTCCGTAATAATATCGTTATGGGCTTCGAGGAATGTCCTGACCGGTGACTGAGAAGCACCCCCTATCGAGCGATATGACATATTATTCAAGTAGGCCTCTATACAACTGGGACGCATTACATTGAGATCAAGCGAGTTGGACGAGAACAGGGTCAGCAAAAGCGGCGGAAGGGCAAGAGAAAGAAAGCCCGCGGCGTTCTTCATTATAGCGGCGAGTGATACCGGAGGAGGCAGCGAAGCATTGCTACATAAGTATCCGAAATCAGGAGCGCGCACAGAAAACCATCATCGATACATACCGAGTACAGTGACCAATCCTTTGAGAACAACGACAAAGTCGTCGATTCGTCGAAAAGACCGAAGAAGTCTGCATCAGCGCCGACGTTTGCCCCAACGCCAGCGGAAACGGTAACACATCCGGTGACTGTGCCCGCAGCTGTCCCGGAAGTATCGCTGGTGGTAGTATTGACACTCGCGCCAGCATCACCAGCGGCGTCCAGATCCAATGTAACAGTGGCCTGGGCATCGAAAGAAAGGTAGACATTTGCCGAAGCAATCCCACTGAGCGCGTCTATGCTGAGTTCGATAACGGGTCCAACACTCGCTACTACACTTGTGGCCGAGGACGAGTTGCCGCTCACAGAAAGTTGGAGCGCTAAATATAACGATAAGGAAAACGAGGGGTGGAAATCAAAAAGATCATGCTTACGCGCAGAGTTAGGCGTGTATACGCCAGTCGAGGCTGTGTTAGCAGTGGGAGGGAAGATAATATTGGCATCGGAAACTGAGTAGGAAATCTCGGCTTGCATGTTGACGTCGACGTCAAAGTTGGCCGTCGCCTGACCGACAATCTTGAACGTTGGCCCAATCGAGAGGATGCTTTAGTAAAGGGGTCAGACTGTTATCCAGAAAATGGTCAGAAATAACTTAACACACCCAGGGAAATCAAGCCCAGCAATTTCATAAGAGTAGAATGTAATGTCGCCAGTATCGACTGTGCCTGCGATATTTCCGACAAGGTCTAAAGTAGCCGAAAAGGATGCATCAAGACCAACAAATACCCCAAACTCAGTCAGCTCAGGGGGCACGATGGTCCCAACAGCGGCGAGGCCTAGAGAGATGACGGCATTGGCAGAAGCATTGACATCAGCACTGATGGAAGCGGTGAATGGGGGTGGACCTGGGCACGGGATAGAGTCGGAAAAGAGGGGATAGTCCCCCGTGATGTTTAAGGCAGTGAAGTTCGTGGACACGGATTCGTCGATGTCATTGAAATCTGAGCAACGGGTCAGCCTGAGGTCAGGAAAATGAACAAGAAAAGAAAGAGGCGACAAGACACCGACCATTGAAAGCATCCTCAACAAAGCTCAAGATACCACGTCGTGAAGCGGAGGAGCCGGCAGGTGTCACAGTGAAATTCCCTGGAGCTCCAGGTATGGTTGTCCCTTCAATCGAGATGGATACATTCCCAGTGCTGACGAGCATTTGCATTAGGGTATCACTTGGGATTAAGAGAGGAGAGAAGGACTGACACCGCAGGATCGATTGCAGCAAAGTTGGTGTCCAACTGAAGAGCAATGACAAGAGGCTGGGCATTTGCGCGTCGTACGATGCTACTGGAAATGTTCTGAGGAATTGATTGATCCGTCGGAATCCAATAACGCGCGACACGAGCAAAAGCACTCTTGCCACACTGCGTAAAAGATGAAAAGATTAACGATCAAGTACTGCAAGGGCGGACGGTAGTAAAGCGACTTACCGTCTCAGGGAGGCGCACAAGTTTTCCAACCGCTCCTTTGCTCAAGAGATGGTTACAGCTTGCTTCCGCAGCATCGCTGCTGCAAACGAGTCGGATGTCCTGGGCAAATATGTCCGTAGAGCAGCCCAGGATCGTCCAGCCCGCAGCTGGTGTGATATCTGAGATCGCATCGGCAGATCCCCACTAGACACAACATCAGAGGGGTTTTAGACAACTCGACGACTAAAGGAAGACGAAACTTACGATCTTCAAGGATCCAGCACTTCGGCCATTGGTATCAGGGAGATCGTAGCTGCAGTCACCGTTGAAGCATGGCGTATTCCAATCGTTATATCCAAGGACGTTAACGACGGACAGGGAAAGTACAACCAGATAAGTAAGGGCAGTTCGAGGGAACATTTGATCCAAGAAACTCAAAGAGGAGTTTGCGAATACATGGCAAAGCCCAAGTTATTTTATCTACTGTCACATTTTCTCAGATCTGTAAAACACCGTCATCGTTTGATCTTCTTCTCTGCCATTGCTACTTACCTTTTCGATTGGTAATCCGAGTCCAAGAGAGGCCACATGGCAAGGGAAAAAATGCAAGCAGACATGTTCACTAAGGAAGCAAACGCCACGAGCGTCACGAGTCAGTTGACGAGTTCCTTGAGCAAAAACCACATTAAATGACACGCTCGACAGAAACGGTCGGCCTTCGAAGCTAGATCATTGAAATCATTTTCCAAGATCTAAACAGCGTGCTCAGTGCACAACCAATTGTGAACAAGAAGACATCTATGGCGACATGTCAAAAAATCGAACGTTTAGGTAAGGAGAGAAAGTTGCACGAACGTGTCATCGACAAAAGTTGGAATCCGATTTTTCTCCTTCTTCCAAAATTCATTGGCTCTGCCAGCGAACGGGAGCGTATTAACCATATGGCGGGACGATAAGATAACTGTGTAGCGGGCACATGGCTGATGACGCTACGCATGGACGTCGTGATCATCTGACGAAAGTCGTTCGTTCATTGCGCATGCACCGATCGTCGTGGATGTTGTTTCGAGGACGTGTAGTCGTGGTTTTGGCTATCTTGCGCCCTGCTAGAAGGAGGATAAAGAGGTATGCCATAGTTGAAGACTATGAAGACCGCCGATCGCGAAAACTTGTAATTTTCCATCCTCACACGCGTAAAGTCGCAAATGTACTTCAGTTTTTCCTATATGCTCATAGGTTATAGAAACAGAATCATGACCTGAGCACCTAGCACATACCTTCATCTTTTCCACACCTTCGACTCGGAAAGCCCAGTGGGTCCATCATAAATTCCTGTTTCGGGTTGGAATTCTAAGAGCATTTACACTGTATATGAGCAGGGAAGTTTTCGTGTCCACGTTGATAGAAATAAGCCAAAGACTTGAGCTTGAGATCTTTAGAGGTTTAACAATTTCTTCAAGAGACTGGAAACGCGAGAACGTTGCATGGCTGACTTTGAAAAGTTAATTCCCTGCTTGGCAACAGTGCGGCTCAAGCGACTCATCGACTCTCTTAGCGTATGTCCTATTTACTACCACATTTGCCTTCTGGATGGCACGTCGATGAAGCCATCAAGTCCGAAGAAGACCGTGTTGTTGTCATTCGCTTTGGCCATGACTGGGACACGCAGTGCATGACAATGGACGAAACATTGTTTGGTGTCGCTGAGAAAGTCCAAAACTTCGCAGTAATCTATCTCGTCGATATCACTGAGGTACCTGACTTCAATAAGGTATGTGGCTGCTTTATCGATTCTGCTTTGACTAATGGAAATATTCGCGATGTGGATCGTAGATGTACGAATTGTATGATCCATGCACTGTCATGTTTTTCTATCGGTGAGATTACTCTGTGATTCCCAAAACGTCTTAGCTGGACCTATCCATCGATTTAGAAATAAGCATATTATGATTGATCTTGGGACTGGTAATAACAACAAGATGTGAGTTCGATTCTGTTGCCATCTCTTCTATCACTCACCAAGGGCATCATTTCCAGTAACTGGGCGATGGATAGTAAACAAGAGGTGTGTCGTCAAAAATTTTTTTTAGGTTTCGTTCAAAATCTCATCGAACCCGGAAGATGATCGATATCGTGGAAACCGTTTATCGGGGCGCCTCGAAGGGTCGTGGTCTCGTTGTATCTCCCAAAGGTCATTCCCAAATGTTATACCCTCACCCCCACCCTGATAACATTTTTTTCACAGATTACTCGACTCGATACAGGTATTAACGACCCCTCAGAACTTATTTACTTGCTCGTACTGCGGTCCACATCTGGAAGTTGATGGATCTTCTGAGACTTGAGACTATCAAGGAATCCTGAGCAGCGGAACCATTT
>JABAJS010007715.1:12337-24139 GCA_018221635.1 Tephrocybe sp. 10521TJB
CTCGAGTTCATCCCCTTCGGGGCCTCACAACATGGAATTATTCATAATCGCAGAGGTTAGAGGGATACAAGGAGGGAAAGGAAAGGAAAGGAACAGAAAAACATAGTGGGCATCACGCATACTTCCCATCCGTCGCCAGCCACCACCTTGGTACGGACAGACGGCGACGCATGAAATCAGCTGTCATCCTGCTGTCATGCACGCTTGAACAATCGGTAATGTGTGGGCGAACCTGTCATGATCCACCAAGATAAAGGGGGAGTTCCGACGAATGTCTATACCAAACCTATTTAAAGAAATGATCATAAGGTCCACTCAGCGATAGTACCTGTTCCAACATCCTCGTCTTCTTCTTCATCCTCGACCTCTGTTCAAGGATGAGGAATGAAACTAGGATCACCTCCCTGAAGCTCTCGGTGCCTGGTTCCATTAACAGGCTAGGCCCTTCCATGTGCGCGTAGGCTAATGGGTCACGCGTGTCGCATTCGCTGTACAGCTGCATGCATAGTTAGTTCTGATTGGAGTGAATAATGGGCTATAGGTGATGGGCCTACAGCTAGATGGTAAAGGGGGTGGGCCTTCCAAGTGAAGGTGCCTGCGCAGGTCTCCATTGAGATATCGTTTCTGCAAAAGAAGTTCAGGTAGGCAAGGGACACGCCGTGTGGTTTCTGCACGCCATGATATAGATCCACTTACTCTCCATCCGCGCGTTTCATTTCCCTCAACCACTTATCCAATTTAATCGTCTTCCCCTCATAATAATCCGCGAATGTAACCGTATCAGCCCGGATGGACCTATGCTGTATCGTCGCCAGCACACGGTTTGTCTGCGCGTCTTTGATTTCCGTGCGATCACCAGCATCAATACTCAAGCCAGCGTCAGTGGTGGACACTACGTAGACCGCGCACCCTTTGGATATGAGCATGGTGCTGATCATACTGTTCCTGCTAAAGTCTAGCTGCAGGATGGTTGGGTCTACTAGCGTGATCGTTGAACAGGAATTCATTTTTTTTTTGCTTGTGGACACTGGAGACTAGTCAGCACCGATGAGCGCAGAGTTTGCGTAGACTTACAATTCAAACAAGGTTGGGGCGACGATGTCACATTCAAAGGGATATTTAAACAGTCACGGGCAGAGGCCCCTGAGATGCCAGATGGCTGTGAACCGGATATACACATACAGAGAGCTATATTATTATACAGAGCATGAGCTCAAGGGTCACGCGCGAGTAACCATCACCAGGGCATCCACAACGACTAAAAATTCTCCTTATGTCGAGTGATCGTCATCAAGGATATCTGAAGTACAGAGCGACCTGGAAATTGTTAAATGACTGGGGAAAAAAGGAAACAGAATGTTGGATATGGTCGACATGTGTGGTAGGTGCAAGAGTAGGTTCGGATCTCGGATCAGTTCATGCCTTTCAACATATCGCCGCCGATTCCGGATCCTTGTCTGCTGCAGCTGGTAAGTACTGAGGGCGCTTTTTTAAACGAGCGCTTCTTAAATCACGAGCTCGAGCAGGAAGTCCAATGTCTTTCTCTAAGGTTCCTTCGGAAATCTGGGAAGAAATAATCCCTCTCACATCAGAACGTGATGGTCTCCTCTCACTCTCCTTGCCTTGCCGCGTATCTTTGAAGCATACAACCTCAATGTGTTCGTGATGGAAGAAGGATCGCCAATGGAACTTACGGCTGACGTAGCGGAGCAACAATTACAACGGCTCAATTTCCTCGCATCTGCTTTTATCTCACCACGTTCGCATCGTATTCGTCACGTCAATTGACCCAGAATAAACTTTGGCACGAACATATAGATCGTAAGTCCAAACTACTTATTCTAAATCATCCAAAATTGGAAACTCTGGTTCTTAGCGCCATTGCAAGTTACGAGTTGAAGTAAGAAGGAAGGGGATGAATTAGCGCGTGTCACTGAGGTGACCACCTGGGTGCAAAGGCCAAGATTCACAGATTTGACCGTGCAACCATCGGCAAAGAGGCCATGTACAGACCACGCGTCTGTGCCACAAACATCGCACGTAACGTCCCAAGTCTGGTTACTTTGAATACGTCGGTAAAATTAAGCGCGAAGATGACTGGGAAGCTCACGGATCACTGGAGCTGATGTACGCCATATCTAAAAACTGGTTGTTGCTTCCAACACTGATTACTTGGTTATTAGCGGGAACCCCAAGCTTTCTGGAGGAGACATTCGTTATTTCCCTAGTAATAGTTGAAAGGCTCAAACAACTCACTTAGCAATATAGGTGGTGGGAATCGAACTTGTTTGTTCGAAACGAAAGTCGGCTGTATTTTGAACTTCACTGATTGAAGTAGTAATATTGGAACCAACATCGCCTGGGGTCCATTTACGGGTAGTAAAGGGCAATTGATTCCACACTACGGCAACCCCTACGCCCTCAAAGTTAGGATGGCATTTCGCCTGGCGGGGATCCACTGGAGAGGCATCGACGAGGTGAGAGAGCGCTACCACTGCAGCGAGATAGACGGTAAGCATCATTTTGCTTCCTTAGGACGATGAGGTCGAAGGGTAACTTCTAAAAAAGTTATTCATGGCTACTCAGCATTTATAGGCCTTCGGAACTAGCTGTGTGGGGAAATATTTTCCGGTGCAGTAAACATGGTTAGATTTGGACGATAACGCGGCAAACTCAAGCAAGTATGTAGGTAGATCTTCGGACATTATTGACCGTCATCTCGACGAGAGACACTTTTTGTTCCTGGTCCTGCCAAGTACGTCAGTTTAAATGAACAAATAGGCTCAGAAGCCGACAAAAATAGCCATGCCATATGCTCGGACACTGAGTATTCTTGAAAATAGTAGTAGAGGTACTCGCCGTTCAAGACGGTCATACATAGCCGGTAATGATAAAACTGGTCCGAGTGGCGTGGTTTGTACGAAAGATCCGAACCAGAAATTCAAATACGGCTTCATTACTGCCAAGAAACTCCTCCGTCAAGGAATTGTATTCCTTTGATTCCATAGCGGTCTCCCCTCACCGTGGTGGCGCCCTCGTGTGGGGTTTTTCTGTATGTGCATCCATGGAACGAATTTTGTATGGAAATCGCGCGTCATTTTGATTCAATAGATATAACAATAACCTGACAAATTGCTTATTTTTGAGGGGGTCTTGCAACCGGCGACTCGTTTGCCCAAGAATGCCTGGAAACCACCATTTGCCCGAAAGGCGCATTGCCTTTCGACTATAGGATATGGACGTCCTTTGACACAACTGTAGTAAAAATAGAATAAGCAAGGATACGCATGGGCAGTAATTCATTTCCACGTACTCGCCGGTGACGGGGGTGGTAGCGGACTTTGTGGAAGATGTTGCACCTGGCATGGTTCGTCCTGACGCCGTTGAAAGGGGATGCGAAGACACAGAAGCAATGATGGTGAGGAAAGCGAAGATGGATGTCACCAACATATAGAGGCCAACGGCGATATTAAAGAGTTATTGTGATTGAATGAGAGAAAGCCCAGCTTTTCTGGGCTGTTTCTGAGACCACAGAAGGCTTTAAAAAGTATCAGAGACTCTAAGCGACGTCATCAAAGGCTATGAAATGCGAACACGCCCATACTAACAGTGGCTGTATCCTTTTTGATGGATAAATTTTCGTGCTATCTTTGAAGATCGATGCCGTCAAAGAGGAACACATAGCCACGCACGGCGTCTAAAAAAATCTTCCGATTAGGACAAGCTAGGTGGTGTCAATCGAGATGCTTTGACCATCAGGAGACTCATACGCACGGCTTATCAGGATCATCATGCCCCTTCAAAACTTCAAAAGTCAAGTGAGAAGTTAACGCGGTGGTGATAGATCACGGCTGTCATGATATTCGTTTTGTAACGCAGAACTTCGCAGATGTTGGAATGAATTGAACTGCCTCAACTATTGGCTTACGACGAAAGCGTCGATCGTGAACAATCAGCGTTGAATTTCAGATCATTAACCATCATAATCTGGAGCCACGTAACAGAGATGAGGGAGCCACCAGTCCGAAATGGACAAACAAAAGACAGTTAACGGCGCTTCTCGCGTCAACTGTCAGATGTATTGCCCCAAGAGGGATGTGCAGTCGGTAAAGTGGAGATGGTTGGAGTGATGACGTTGGATGTCCAAGTTGAGAGGGTCGGCAGAGGAAGGGTCGCAATAATTAAGGACGTAAGAACAGTAGAGGCCGTAGAAGCGACAAGTGAGGATCTGTTGAGGGCGGAACTTGCGGTAGGCATAGCAAGGATCGTAAAATCGATAAAATCAACCACAGTTGAGGACGTAGGCATCAAGTACGTGAGGCGAGGCTGGTTGGCGTCGACAGATATCTGCTGAATGGCAAAGTTGTTTCTGCCAGAGCAAATAGACATTTCTGAAATAGAACGATCAGATAAAACAAGAAGATCGACCATACACGAATGCCCTACCTGAAACAGTGCACAATTCTTGGTGAACGGTGAGTCCAGTTGATGCAACAAAGAGACCGAAAAATGAGGCGTCTGCTCCTACATCAACGTTGAAGCCCGCGAGCCCAAAATGCATCCACTGACACCGCCTTCAACACCAACACCAGTGATGTTGCTAGATACAGTGCCTCCAACACTGCTACCTTCGTTGAGGTCCAACCTCACACCAGTGTGGGCATCATGATCGAGGTCGATGAAAACAGTAGCTGATGTACTCCCACCGAATGCGCTGATGCCCAGGTCGACACGGGGAGTGACATGAACGACTCTCGGCTTGGCCTTCAAAACTTGTGCAAGAAGATGAGGATTCTAGGCCGTAATAGTACTTCATTACTGGTGGAAGCATTGACTGGACGCTGGACCTCTGGAAACCACTTAGGGAGAGAAGGTCAGAAAAACAGGCAACAACAAAAACTACCGCGCCGGCTTCCTTCTTTCCTAGGGGATCACTAAACTCAGTTCAAGCAACTTTTAAAGCCTTTATGTTGTTATTCCCTAGCATCACACGTAGCTATGGCATGGGCGCAAACTCCTCGACTACTAGATAAGATAAGATTAAGTATGACTAATAAATTCCATATATATACCCTAGGCCCTATACGCGACTAAAATTTAAAACTTCCTTAAGCTTCCTTTAAACAATATATCATTATGTAAAGCCGCTTCAGGCCATTTCGAATTCCAACTTGAACCCAGATTTCTCCCTCATCTCGACCACCGTTACACCTGGATTATACTCCAACCTCTTGCAAAATTGACGAAGACCCGACGAAATATCGACAATGAAGTCAAATCCCACTCAAGTTACCCAATTGTCTTCTAGTCAATATGCCATACGCCGTAAAGAACTACTTGCTCTCTTAAAACAGCTTCGTGCTACTGGGTAGGCTTCAAAATAATTTAGAGGCTCTTATTTTACAATCCATGCGTCCCAGATCTCAAAGCGAACTTGACTTGCCTAGGATAACTGTCATAGGCAATCAAAGTGCTGGTATGGTATCTTCTGCCATTATTCATGTTCTTCTAACGCAGGAAACGCTTAGGCAAGTCCAGTGTCGTCGAAGCGATCTCTGGAGTAAGCTTAAGAAAGTTCCAGTTTCATGCATGACTCACCAATGACTTCAGATCACTGTGCCTCGGGATGCCGGTACATGCACTCGATGCCCTATGGAATGCCGAATTGCTTGTTCCACCGGAAAATGGACATGTCAAATATCTATCCGAAACGAATACGACGCGACTGGCGACGCCATCGACAAGGTTTCCGAGACGCCCTTTGGACATGCCATCACAGACAAGAAGGACGTGGAATCCGCTCTTCGACGCGCACAAGTAGCGGTATTGAATCCCCATATCGATCCTTTCGATATTCTAGAAGCTTCAGAGGAAGAGCTTACCGCCGCTCCTTTTGTCTCCAAACAATCCCTGCGTTTCTCGCGCAACACCATCTGCATCGACCTTGAAGGTCCAGACTTGACGGATCTTTCTTTTGTCGATCTTCCTGGTGCGTTGAATCCTACCAACAGCGATGTTTCCTCACCCCATTACAGGTATCATTCAGAATGCTGATCCTGAGGTGGTCAAGCTTGTCGAAGACATGGTGGTGTCTCACATCCAAGGAAATTGCCTCATTCTGGTTGCCTTGCCCATGACAGGTCAGTCTGAAGCCTAATATAATAGCCTCCCCTAACATATATTTACAGACGACATCGAGAACCAGAAAGCTCTTCGACTTGCTCGCCAAGAAGACCCAGATGGTCGACGAACAATTGGTTCGTCGTCGCTTTATTCAATGTCCCAAATGCTGATTGAATTGTAGGTGTCATGACGAAGCCAGATATGCTGACAGCAGGAGCCACCAAAGCTCGCGGAAATTGGTTAGACATTCTCGAGGGCCGCCGCCATCCGCTTGTTCATGGGTACTACTGCACCCGCCAACCAGACGACGCACAGAGAGAGCGAAACATCACGCCGGAGGAAGCTCGGGCTGCTGAAGCAAACTTCTTTTCAAGCCCACCGTGGTCTAATTCGGCACAGAAGAACCGCTTTGGAACGGTACATCTTGTTTCGTCTTTGAGCAGTCTCCTAGTAGGGATCATCAACGATACGTACGCTGGCTTGTTCACACTCACATTTCCAATGATTAACGTGGGATTCATCTCAGGCTCCCAAGGATCATGTCTGAAGCGGCAACAAAACTCGACACCTGCAACAGAGAGCTCGCTGCGCTTCCAAAGGAAATCGAGGGCGACCCAGCAACCTACATGTTGAGACTTCTTACCGGCTTCTCGCATGACGTTCAGCGCGCCGTAACTAGCGGGCTTGATGCCAACCAGCTTGTTCGTCGTAACAGAGAGACATTCAAAGAATACAAGTCCGCCATTCGGAAAAGCGCTCCTAACTTTGTACCTGCTTTAGACAGAGACAGTGACGACTCTCCGAGCGTGGATTGTCAGGCAACAGGACCACCATTTTATCTCTCTGACATGCGTCAGCATATTCAAAGGTCTGTTCCAGACTGACATTGCTCTTTTTATACTGATACCACAAGTTCCTTAGGTCGATCACTCGTGAACTCCCCAACAATGTCCCCTTTTCAGCCAAAGTCGACTTGATCACCAAATTCCAAGCTGGCTGGGAGTCGACTACGAAAGTTTGCTTCGACACGGTGCGCAAACAGGTTCAGGCGATGTTGGAACAAAAGGTCCAGCATACCTTCCATCGATACGAACATCTGGAAAGCCATGTTCGGTTCGCACTATTTCGTACATGTCCTATTTGCAATTAATGGCTCAAATTCAATATCCAGGATTTTTGTCTCCGAAGTCGTACAGAAGCATTTTGAGGCGTGCGCTGCTGTCCTTCAGCCTGTATTGAAAGTTGAGCTTGCGCCATTCACCCAAAATACGCATTACCTTGATGATTCGACTGCAAAATGGTCATCAATTTATAAAGCTGGACGGGGAAACAACAACGGGGAGCCAGAGCAGAGGAAATGGACAGCCACTATTACCAGCGAAAGAGCCGGAGAGACTCGCAAAGAACCCACTCACAAATTTGGTGGTGAGCACATGTCTCTTGGTTTGTATCTCCTAGCATCTGAAAATGAACACCCAGTGCCTACGTCTATCATTCCGGGATCTAACGGCTTCTCGTTCCGCATGCCTCTAGATACGCCGCTCAGTACTCGTACTACAAGTCCTGCTGAGGACAGCGCGGAACGAGAGTCAAAAGAACGTCAGAAACACATCAACGATGCCCTTGCTGCGCTGGCCATACTAGGTTATCATGGTCTTTCTGAAGTAGACTTTGGCAAAATGATCCCTCCTGATGAGTACGAGACGGAGATACAGGTCATGGCAGAAGTTCGAGGATACTTCCAGATTGCCTACAAGGTTAGTATTTTAACCTTCGTCTGGTTGAGTTATTTTGATTGATAGATGACTTTATAGCGCGTCATCGACATCATTCCCAACCTCATCGACTGCCTTTTCGTCAAGGCAATTGCTAACGACATGCAAGCGTCATTGATTACCAAATTTTCGCTTGGAACAGCAGATGCTAAGGAACGATCTACTATGTATCTTGCCGAGAATCCGATGGTGGTGGTCAAGAGGAAGGAGTTGACGGTCCGAAAGGAAAGGCTCGATGAAGTCAGGCTAGCGCTTCATACTTTTGGGTTATCTTCTTGAAGTTTGGGTTTTATCAGATCATGTACTTATACTATAGCAGACAATCACATTCTTCTTGAATCGTCTGCAACATTAACAACTTCAGCTCTCAAGGATGCAGCCTACAGTAGATGCGGTACTCCTTTAATGTTGGCGTTCGACCTTAGAAAGAGCCCTTCAAACTATAGCTTGGTCGGTTTAGAGGGTAGCGATTTGTTAATTCTTGTCGTCACCGCCGCAACCGTGACAGCTTGTTCATATTATTCAGCGCGTCCCACATCAAATATATACATCCAAATATTAATATTCTTCCAACTCTATATTTAGTACTGCCTTGCTGCTTTTAATTTGCACCTCTTTCTTCTTACCGTCTACCACACAGACCAGATATCGTCCATAATACCTCTTTTCTACCGACACGCCCTTGAAGCTTAGAATTTGTCTTAAATCAAACATCAAATAATGGCCCCGGCGGCAAATCAACTATCTTCTAGTCCGTATGCCACATACCGAAAGCAATTACTTGCACTTTTGAAGAAGCTTCGTGCAACTGGGTAAGAAGTATAGAAACACTGACATACTTGGCTAATATTCGTGCGTATTTCCTTTCATACAGATCTCAAAGCGATCTAGACTTGCCTAGAATCGCGGTCATAGGTAACCAGAGCGCAGGTATGTCTTTTCCATCCTTACACACACATAGTTGATGATTAGCCCCTTTCAGGAAAGTCCAGTGTTGTCGAAGCGATCTCCGGAGTAAGTTTGATTGTTGCATGTCCAAGCAGCTCACCAATGGCCGTGACAGATCACTGTACCTCGGGATGCTGGTACATGTACACGTTGCCCTATGGAGTGCCGAATGGCTAGCTCCAGTAAATGGTCGTGTAAAATCTCTATCCGTGTCGAATACGACGAGTCTTCTGGCACCGCCATCAAGAAGGTCTTCGAGAAACCTTTCGGTCACGTCATCACGGATAGGAAGGGCGTCGAACTTGCCCTTCGACGCGCTCAAGTAGCGGTATTGAACCCTCATACCCCCTTTTCTCAAATTCTTGAAGCGTCTGCGGAGGATCTCGCCGATGCTCCTTTCAAAACTGAAACATCGCTATCTTTCTCGAGAAACACTATATGTATCGACCTGGAAGGTCCAGAAATGACGGACCTTTCTTTTATCGATCTTCCTGGTGCGTCGACTCCCCGTGGCTTACCTACTTTAGCTAACCAGGCCTCAAGGGATCATCCAAAATGCTGAGCCTGATGCGATTCAGCTTGTCGAAAACATGGTCGTATCGCACATCAAGGGAAATTGTCTCATCCTTGTCGCTTTGCCCATGACTGGTACATATGAAATTTGTGTGTTCGGAATTTGCGCTGATAGCCTTTCCAGACGACATCGAGAACCAGAAAGCTCTTCGCCTTGCCCGTCAAGAAGACCCAGACGGCCGACGAACCATTGGTGTGTCACTTTTCTATCTGACATTCTGTTCCAGATTCCGATCAAGCCATAGGTGTCATTACGAAGCCGGACATGCTGACGGAGGGTGCTACTAAGTCTCGCGAGATATGGATGGACATTATTGAAGGTCGCCGACATCCGCTACTCCATGGGTATTTCTGTACCCGCCAACCAGATGACGCGCAGAGAGAGAGAAACATTACGCCAGATGAAGCTCGAACTGCTGAGAAGGACTTCTTTTCGCACCCGCCGTGGTCCAATTCTCCGCAGAAGAGCCATTTCGGGACGGTGCATCTCGTTTCATCTCTGAGTAATCTCCTGGTGGGGATTATTAGCGATACGTACGTTGCTGTTCCTTGTTTCTTTTCTCGATACTTGATAATAGAATTTCTTTCAGCCTTCCGCGAATCAGGTCTGAAGCAGCAGGCAAGCTCCAAGGATGCAATCAAGAGCTGGCTGCGCTTCCAAAGGAAATCGAAGGCGATCCAGCAACCTACGTTTTGAGACTGCTCACCAGCTTTTCCGATGACGTCCAGCGTGCCGTAAACAGCGGTCTCGACGACAATCAGCTTATTCGCCACAACAGGGATACGTTCAAAGAATTTAAGTCCGCTATCCGGAAAAGCGCTCCCAATTTCGTGCCTGCTATAAACGGAGACAAAGACCGCGGGAAGATGCCTGCAACCTTGGACAAACTCGCTGAAGGCCCGCCATTCTATCTCTCTGATATGCGAAAGCATATCCAAAGGTCAGCTTTAAGCTTCACTTTCACATTTTCAATTGACAACTTTTTCTCAAGGTCTATCACTCGTGAACTGCCCAACAATGTTCCTTTTTCAGCGAAAGTGGACTTGATCACCAAATTTCAAGCCGGTTGGGAGTCCGCTGCGAATGTCTGTTTTAGCACTGTGAGCAATCAGGTTCAGTTAATGTTGGAGCAGCTGGTCCAGCGCACTTTTCACCGATACGAGCATTTGGAGGGCCATGTGAAGTTCGTACCGTTCCATGTGTGTGCTAAACTACAACTTATGGTGCAACATCCAGGATCTTCGTCACTGAAATCGTGCAGAAGCACTTCGAGGCGTGCGCGGCCATTCTTGTACCTGTACTCATGACTGAACTTCAACCGTTTACCCAAAACACACACTACCTTGAAGAGACAAGCGCAGGGTGGTCGTCGAAGTATAAAGCTAAACGGGCCAACAAGAGTTTACAGGATGAAGAAGAGCCACCACAGAAGAAACAAAGGACAGAGAAAGATGTCCAGAAGCCCACTGAAGACGTGCCCATACCTGGTGGTGAGTATGAATCCCTTGCTTATGCCTTCGCCCAAAGAATATTGCAGCTGAAACCGTAATTATCTAGCACCGTCTCTCTTTGGTTTCCCGGTCTCGAACCCCGGCCTATTCTCTAATGCACCAGCGGCAGTCCCAAACCCATTCGCTACTTTTTCACCGCCGGCCTCAACCTCCAAGGCTTTTCCGTTCGGCACAGCGCCAGTAGAAACGCCTGCTCCTTGGGCCCCCGCTCCTCCTGCCCCCAGCTTCGCCCCTGCCCAGGGCAACAACAATGGCGAAAAGGATGCGCAAGAACGAGAGAAATATATCAACGATGCTCTTGCTGCTCTGGTCGCACTAGGTTACCACGGGATATCGGCAGAGGACTTTGGGAAGATGATCCCTCCTGACGAGTATGAAACAGAGATCCAGGTGATGGCGGAAGTCCGGGGATACTTCCAGATCGCCTATAAGGTAGGTATCTGGCTACCCATTAACCATCCTATTTTGTTGACCAATTACTTTGCAGCGCGTCATTGATAATATTCCGAACCTCATTGACTTGCTCTTTGTTAAGGCGATTGCGAACGATATGCAGGCGTCGTTGATCACCAAGTTCTCGCTTGGGACAGCGGATGCGAAGGAGCGATGCGCTACGTATCTCGCTGAGAACCCGATGGTGGTTGTGAGGAGGAAGGAATTGAACATTCGGAAGGAGAGGCTTGATGAAGTCAGACAGGCGCTTCAAGATTTCAAACTATCTACTTTTGAAGTTTAATAAGTACGACGTCCGTCTCCTGCTTGAAGGATTCGATAGAGTCGAATTGTATGATTGTACAGTACGATATGATGTCAATTGCCAAGAGGTGTATGTATATACCAGTGTTATATTGTGGGAGCAACTTAAGAGTGG
>JABAJS010007716.1:0-14441 GCA_018221635.1 Tephrocybe sp. 10521TJB
CATGACCAACGGTTAAGACAGGTTCATGGCTTATCAGAGGCGGTGCCCTCTAGAGGATTTTATCAGTGAAGGAACCTGACAGCGTCGAATATTTATCATTTGCAAACATTGCCGAGGTCAACATTATTATACGCTGGGAAGCCAAAGATGAAATTAATGATATTCGAGTGGAGTGGTTGGCTGTCGCGCGATGAAGTTCAAAGCCAGTGCACAACCTGGGATGGAAAGGTCTGCATATTCGGAAGATAGTGCATATTGGCAAGGCAGTTCAATCCTTTGGACTTTCGGAAGATGGAGATTTGTGAGAACCGCTTCATCAGAAGGAACTAGTCTTACAACTTGGGAGCGAACTGTCCAGAAACTGGGCAAGCGGCGCACTCGCGATAACTCAAGCGGCGAGTACCCGCGTAATGTAGGGAACCCGTCGTTGTTGATGGTGTATCGAAGCATCAACAAGGACCTCGACGGGCAGAAGAAGCCTGACCGGCGACAGCGCGAACAAAGAAAAATCAGGTATGAAACCACTCTATCGCACGCGTTGTGAATGATTATGCCTGTCCGCTGTCTAGTTATGTGCAGGACTAACGTCCGAGTGTTGGCTTAATGTTCTTTTTTCCAGATCGCGTAAATCGTCCTCGGACCTGATTGGAGCTGGTAACGAGGAGTATATAGTCCATAGTTAGTACCCTCCATTCACTAAGCTATAAACACGTTAGCCTAACTAAATAACCGAAAGGTTAATGAAAGGACATACACATTCAATTCTGTTGTTGCGTGATGCGTTCTGGGCCACTTGAAGCTGCTGGATAACCCTGGCGAAAATGTTGAGGCAGCCTGCAACGATTTCGATGCATTGGATGTTCACTGGCAACTACTGGTGATAGCAGTACTAAGTAGCAAGCTGGAAAAGAAGTCCCAATACCGAAGAATACTTCGACGGTTCACATGGGTCACATTACCAAACGGCGCTTCTAGATATCCGCTACGGCGTTGTCCACCTTAGGAAGGAAGCTAAACATAAACGTGCGACATTGTAGCTTGACATATAAGCGCGAAGAGCTTAAAAATACAGGAGGCATAGTTTAACTAGGCTCAAGAAGATTCGCTCTTATTACCTTGAGACGAGCTAGGTGAAAAAGTATTAGTGATGACTCAGGATCTTATAAAAGAAGCAACGCATGGACCTCATGGACAAAGCATTACGGGTCCTCACAGACATCCCCGTCCCAAGGTTCTTCAACCCAGTATTCTGCCTATATTGGAGGTAGATAACAACACGAAATTTGGGAAGGGGGAAGGTACCTTCGACGCCGCCCATTCAGGGTGTCCTCTGCACAAGCGTCATGCCACTTCTGGAGGAGGCTACCATGCTAAAGAACACAATAAGCCTACGGTGAGTACCATTTTCATATATTCACCCACCTTCTGAATGGCCGTCATCATCGATAGGCGATCTTCACGATACTTGCTAAGCGCGGCAGCGTCATCTCGGAGCTCGAAGCACTTCGCTGTGACTAGATTGAACTCCGCCAAGGAATATTTGTTGCTTTCTGGGAGGTAGCTATATTCTAGGGAGGAAAATTGAATATTGATGGAAAGGAATGGTAATCGAGGCTTACCGACAGAGGACGGGAGTAGTTCCCAGATGGAGAGTTTCTTATTCTTTTGCATCCAGGGTGGAACGACAATGTCTCTGCCGCGTTTCACGCTATGTCGATGTTAATACAAGGAACGAGTACCGAGAAGCGCACGAACTTGACACGCTCGCAAGCTGAGCAAAAACGCAAACGCAGATTGTAGTGTACTTTGGAAGCACGGACACTGTGACATGCCTGCCCCAGAGTGAGTGAGCGAGTATTGGCAAGAAGCAATTGGGAACGCACCGAACAGGTTCGCTCGAAGACAAGGCTCGCATACTGCGGTTCGGTTAAGTCGGCAGGGCAAGCTACAGGTAAGCCGAAGTCTTCAATGGCATTGTCGATAGTCTGGATCCACGCACGGCGTGAGCCTCGCAACATCAAGATGGCCCGGAGGTCTTTGCATGTTCTTGATAACGACAAGAGATCAGCAGGGTGAAGATTACCGGAAATCTGTAAATTGATCCCTTAGCATGATTCTGCATAACAATCACGTGGAAATGCACCTCCAGAAAGATCTCTAAGGGCAGGTCGGAGATACTAGCATGCCCAGGATATCTAGAGGGGCATGGCCGTGTACGAGGCTTGATTGGGTTCGCACTCTTCAAATGCGATGTGATCAAACATAGGCGACTCTCTGTCTTCCAATTAGCATTACAACTTGGAACAATATTCACAGCTCACCCATCATCTCCCTCGCACCATTCGACAGACCGACCATACATTCCATCACATCTATTGGACTTGTAATGAATCGATCTGCAAAAATCGACCAAGGGCTACGCGAGGACCGTCCACAACATGATTGCTTCGTCCTAGTCATAATAACGTTCGAAACAAGCTGTCTATTTACTGATCTGACCAGGGTATTTAATGCGGGGGAAGACTTACATAAACAAGGGTAAGAACGCAAGCCATGTGATGTAAGTAATTAAAGTGTGGACAAGGCTTTGGGTAGTAAGGAGGCCCTTCCTGCATGCCTGTGCCATAATAACGACGCAGAAAACGGTTTATCACTGAGTTGAACGCGCATAAATGAAAATGTGGTCACAACGAGTTCAGTTCATCCACGCACAAACACAGAAGAGCTTCTGAACCCCGGAAAATATGTCCGCGTCGTCTCTCAATGCACGTAGTGACAGTATAATAATGATTTCTTGAGGCTGATCAGACACGGTGCGCGTCGCATACATGTGAACGCACCACGAAAATTGGCAGTTCAACAGGTTACAGAATCGTTATAGCACTTGCAACTTCATCACATCCGTGCTGTAACTGAAGTATCAGGAGCCCGTAACCATAAGGACTCCGAAGTATGCTTTTCTCTGTCTTCTTGAGGTTGAAGTTCTTCGATGACTGTCATCAACCAAATCCAACAAGAAACTCAGTAATACACGTACATTGGAAAAAATTCCCTATTTTAGACAATCCCTAGAGGGCTCCTGAACCCTACGGATACGGTTTGCATGCGTTATGTCCCTTGATGTGCGTAGTGACAAATCCAACTGGCTTGTTCCGAGCTCTAATTTATTAGAAGATAGCTGGTGGCCCTCAATAGAATCGCCATAGGAGTGTTGTGTGACTGTACGGTTTCATCGTGCCAGACTGTGAAAGCAGAATTTGGGGGCGAAGCACTGATGTCCCTGATACGCAGTGGGATCTTGCAAGTCAAATGCACAAATAAGTTGTTGATAAAACTCGAAGACCTTCACAGAGAGATTAATCCCTGAATCTCGGCCGATGACCTTTTCAATGGCCGCTGTAGCACGATTACACAAATCTGCGTCACCCCTCTTTCTCTGATCGCACATGTAAAATGCAGCGTCTGTTAGAGGGCACTGGCGATTGGGAGGAGTTATCCAAGAAGCGAGAAGAACGCCAAAATCGTGCGCGATGGAATTGATTACGTCGGTTTCACTCTCAAACATTTGAGCGTAGAATGCAAAAGAGAATGAGGTGAGATGTGGAAGTTGAGGTGGACGATGGCTGCTATTGAGGTTGATAGGTCGCGTAAGGGAATGTAAAAATGGCAAGGGAATAATGGTGTCGAGGTGGATGGATATCTTCTCGAGCATGGGGCAAGCCTCAAAAAGACGAAGAAGCTCGTCCAGAGGAATGTCTAATGAGGATAATACAACACTCCGCAGTGGAGGGAACATCCCTTCTGAAGACGGTATAAATCCATCAAGAGGAGAACTGACGTGAAAGCTCTCGAGGAAGCTGTAAGCTCCTCCTCGTGCCAATGCAAGCTTCTTTATGGCGGGCGCGTGGATCTTGGATAAAATATCACTGATCTCTCCAATCTCTACCTCCTTTCCGGATAACCTGAGTTTAAGATCGACGAGATAGTTAAAGGCGACAGGTGAGTCAGAGATAAAGGGTAATTCTGTAGGATCGGCCACGTCCACGAAGGGGAAAACAGCAACCTGGAGCCGCTGACACTGGAGTATGATCCTTATGAATGAATGAAGCGGAGCCTTCCCTCCCATGACCAAGTGAGTGAGCTGGGACCATGGGAGGAGAAGGTGTGGGTCGTGAGGGAACATATATGACCGAACGCGGATGAAAGCCTTCCTGAGAGAGGGTGAATGATCGAATATAGTCATCGGAGGGAGGTTGAGTATTTCTTCATGGTGGCTTTGGTCGACTAAAACGAGTGTCTCCAGCGCTGAGAAGTTTCCGCCGGGCAATGTGAGAAAAGGTGCCAGATCCTCCATGGAAGGTGCATCGTAGGCGAGTATAACACGGACCTCCGACATTCTGGAAGAGTGTTGAAGGATGGCTCGAGCGATATCGCCGGCAACGGCAACATTGACATTGCGACATATGTTCAATGTAAGCAGTACAGGGAGAGCTGTATTGGTTCGACCTAACCAAAGATTGAATAATGGACCCACGACATTTGATGAAGGAGCAGCGTCATCTTGAAGTCCCCAATATGGGATATGTAAATCAAGCTCGTTCCAGAGGCTGGAAGCCATCAAAAATGCGCTTCTCCAGTAAGAACATACATGAGACATGGTGAATGGCGATGAGACTGGATGAGGCCCACGAGTATGGATGGCAAATCGGAATATCTTGATAAGGATTTCAGAAGGAAGAATGCGAGCGGAAGACAGCCAGGACTGGAAGTAGTCAGCCTGCTTTTGTTTCTGAAAACGAATTTTATCCAGGGCGGTCAATGCAGCCAGAGACTCGTTTATCTGGAGCTGAAGACGAAGGATATCATGATCAATACCCAGGAGTTCCAAATTCTTCGTCTCCAGAATTGACTTGAGGAGGGCTGTCTGGCTCGGTGTTGGTTCGTAGTTTGAACGCTTAAGCATGTCAGGAACGCAGAGATCTCTTTCTCCGGCTTCATTTTTCTTTTGTTCATATTAGCGCGCGCATGGTATGAGTGAAATCTATAACAGACTTTATATCGGCTCGGAGTATGACTCTCCAATATCCTTTCAACAGCCTGAATCACATCGCCGGAAAGTTGTGGGCCTGCATTTAACTTTAAGGACATCCTATACTGAGGTGAAAGCGGACCAACAGTCAACTGTGAGATTCAATTAGCCTCCGCAGAAATTCCAGTAGATTGTTTATGACTGACCGAAGGATTCTAGCTGACTTTCTACAAGCCCCTGGAAGGCTTTATTGGTCTTGCTTAAGGAGTCAGTTGCCGTCCTCCTGGATCTCCATTCGCATTTAATCGAGTACCTATAATATTCATGCTGCCGTCGTCGAACCGTCTGAGCTGTCTCGTAATCTATTAGGTCCATGATGTTGACTTTCCACAGATGTACGAGTGGATAATGGCTTGCTGTCGAACAGCTAATGGTTATGGACGGACAGACTCAGACAACGGATCAGTAACTTACTATGTATGGTTTGTTTAAATAAGATAAGATAAGATAATATGCGCCTTCATCCACCTCTACTCTCGATAATTCGAACTGCTGGACTTACATAAACTAACTCGAACAAAGGCTTGGTCGACCATGCTTTGACTGCTCGATTCCGTTTTCCTTTTCCTTTTCTTCTACATTGCACGCAGGCACGAACTGTAGACCAAGGGCCACCAAGCCCCACCTCTTATGCTGTCGCTACCACTCCATGATTCCGAGAGGGCGAGCTGAGCCCTCCAGTACGGTTAAATTTGAAGGATTTATACGCATATGTACCGCAGGGGTCAATCAAGCACGCTGTTGACGTGTTATTTGGCATCCGAATTTCTTTTCCTTTGTACATCACGAACACATCGAACACCAGAAGGTAAGTCAGACGCCGCGCAGTGGTCTCTCGACCATCGCAAATCCTTAATAAGAAATTTTTTGAGGGATGGGCTGCGGGAAAGGAGACAGGGAAAGTGAGAAGGATGGGGTGAGAGCCTGTAACAGAAGTACTTGTTGAGGCAGTAGAAGGAAATCTTCTCCATCAAAGGGAAAACTTGGATCAAGTCTATTAATTCGGTGAGATTGATGTCGATGAAGGATAATGTGAGGCAACATAGCGGGGGGAACGCATGTGCCGAAGATGGCAGAAATCCATCAAGAGGAGAGTTAGCTTGGGGGTAGTCACGAAGATTCTTGGCACCCCGCGCCAACGCAAGCGTTTGGACAACGGGCGCATGAATGTTAGACAAGAAATCAATGACCTCTCTACTTCCAGACCGCACAGCCTGAGCTCTATATTTTTAACGTAAAAAGTTAAAAGTGACGGGATGGGATTGGATAAAAAGTGCTCCAGCCATAGCGTTGGACACATCTATCAAGGAGAAAATGGCTACCTAGAGCAGATTACACGAGAACATGGTGTCCGTAAACCATTGAATAGACACCGTTCTCGTTTCCAAACGAGTCAGCTGGGACTAGGGCAGAATAACAAGGTTATTTGCAACGCGGAGTACGAACAACTCTAAGCGAACCTTTTTGAGGCACGGCGAATTATTAAACACAGTAATTTACAGGGCTCTGGCCGGATCTTGTGGTCCCCCCCCAAACAGGGGCTTCGCCGAGAAAAACAAGTGTCTCCATCACGGGAAGGTGCCGCCAGGCATTGTCAAGAAAGGCGCCAATGTCATTGTGTGTCGAGTTACCAATCAACGTAGAAATTATCTTTTCCCAATGTGCTCAAATAAGTATTATGACCACTGTCCGTCAAGTCCGTGTGACCAAGGACAGAAAGGAAGCGAGAGTGGGAACCTATCAACTCTGTAGTGAGTTTGATGTCAGAAGCAAAGCGCTGGATGTCGCCATTCTTGAAGCCCATAATTCCCTTCTCGACGACCTCGTGTAACCCTTTGAAGAGCTCGGAGGTGTCATATCTGTTGCCGTAAACATAAAGCAAAATATTGTTTAAGGCGCATTGGCGCGCAGGATTCCTGAGCCACGATGCGACAAGGGCGACAAAAGCGTTACCAAAAACAATCCCGTCGAATTCGGGTTCCATATCCATCGCAAATGCGAAGGTGAATGAACTCAGTTGTGACAGAGCAGGCGGACTTGAGCTTCCATTCCCGTCGGAAGGAATATTCCGAGTGAGGCCTTCGATTAGTTCTACCGGAGTCATCGTGACGACGTTGAGAGTATTAGTGAGGCCGACGGTGAGACTTTCAAGGAGGGGGCAGGCGGTAAGAATCTCGCGCAGCTGGTCGAGTTCAACATCGGCATCCGTGATGGAAAAATGCAGGAGAGGTGGGAAAGAAGTCGATGGCTCAGGGAGAATGGAGTGTAAAGGAAAGAGGTCACTTTCATCGCTACGGAAGGAAGTACTTCCTCCGGCAACCTTAAATGTCTTGATTTTCGGTAGGTGGATCATGAGAAAAATGGGGTCTACATCGTGAGGGGAGAAGTGTGGCCCTCGGAGTTTGACGTCGAAATCCGTGAGATAAGGAAATGTTACGGGGCTCGGGGGTACTACAGGTGCGGGTTCTTCTACTGACAGGCCTTTGCCTGCCAGGCTGACATTGGCAAACGTTATAGCGTGAAGTTGGCTGCACCGAAAAACAACATTGGCAAATGCTTGCAACGAAATGACGCCTCCCACGTATAAGTGCGTAAGTCGCTTCCAAGGAAGGATGATCTGAAGCCTGGGCTCGAGAATGACTGATGAGACGCAGAGCATGACCTTCTTCAAACGCGGGGATTCGCTGAAGGCGGTAATGGCTGGCACGGCCTGCTCTTTAAACGGGCCAACAAGAGTCAGGGACTCTAGGGCCGGGAAGGCTCCTCCTGGAAGCACGAAAAACGGTTCCATGGCTTCGAAGCTACCAGAGGAGTCGATGTTAAGCTCAGTGATCCGGTGGGAGAAGTTCGGGATGGTACGAGTAAGATTATCGGTCACGAGAGTATCAACGTCATCAACCTTTATAGAGATTGAAAGCGGGCGGGATGGATTAGCCCGACCATACCAGAAATTGAGCATTTCGCCCACAGAGATTGACCGCCCTCGGCGTGTGTCGTAAAGGGAGAAATCGGACAGTTGGATTTCGAGCCTGTTCCATAAACTCGAACAGCTTAGAGCTGCGGTCCTCCAAGTAGTACAGACATGCGACAAGGAGAGAGGCGATGTTTCTCGCCTAAAAGCAGGCCCAAAGTGATCGATGGCGTAGTTGAATATCCTGATGAGGACTTCAAGTGGTAGGAGACGAACAGATGCCAGCCACGATTCGTAAAAATTTGCTTCGGCCTGCAATTTGGATCGCGACTTCTCCAACTGTCTCATTGCGGTAAAACATTCGTTCATTTTTAGCTGAAGACGAAGGATATCGCGATCAACATGCGCGAGTCCCGAGTTCTTTTCTGCAAGCATGGATTCAAGGAAGACGGCCTGGTCAAGCGTGGGCTGGTGGTTCGAACGCTTGAGGGAATCGGCTACCTCTGTGCGGTCTAGAGCTGGAGTGTCCAAAATCTTGAATATCCACGAGACTAAGTATAACGGCACGTGTGAGAATAGAATAGACCTTACCTTGCATTCCTGAGCCTTCTTCTCTTCTTCTTCAAGTTCGGCTTGGACCGTTTCCACGACTTGCTCCACCAATGTTGAGCCTGTTTCTTATACTATAGTTGCATCCGCTTTTCTAGAAATATTGACTTACACTTAGCTACGATTGTAATCAGTGTCTTTACATCGCAAAAGAAATTTTGGGTACAGACCAATGAGCCGCTGTTGATCGTATACATTTGCCCAAACTTTTTTTACTGGAGCCCTCCTTTCATCCTTTAAGAGCTCGAAGCTGGGAAGGAATCCTTTTTCCAGGTAACGAAAAGACATATAATGGGTATCGTCTGGCATGATGGTTTTGCTCAAGCCTCAGTCGCGTAATTAGATAAAGCAAACATTATCCCGAGTTTAGGCCGATCGCGAACCCCTATTGATTTGATGGAGTGAAACAAAACTAAAGTCTTTCAACGCGAAAATTGCAAAGTATCTATATCATCTATATGATGAAGGGTTAAAAAAAATACTAGGCCACACTGTGAGTCAAGTATAAAAAGATAGCTCGAAGCTCTACCAAAGACAGCGGTAACCTCGCGTGCGAAAAATAAACTGTACGATTGGATTTGAATTTGAATAGATAAATTCAAAAAACATCAAAGCATCGTAGATTGTCCAAATCCCGTGAATGCAGATAGAAGTGCTGAGAGTGAATCTAACAACTCTGCAGCGAATGAAAATCTATCGTCCTCGAGACCCGTAGTCCCCTTCTCGATGAGGTCTTCCATCTCTTTGACAGCATCAAATAACACCTCCGGATTATGCTTGCTCTTGCGCAAGAAGTCAGCGAAAATATAGAGCATTATTTTGCCGGGGGCGCAACAACGTGCAGGATCGCTTATCCATGAGGCGATGAGTTGAACTACTCTTGCGCTAAAAGCGGTCACGTCGATGGGCGTATCCCCACTTCGCATTAAGTATCCCGATTTAAGTGAGGTTAAGCGTGAGAGGGGAGGAGCCGGTTTTGTGTCCGTACGTGTGAGACTTTCAAATCGCAGTCGAGTGAATATGGGGGGAGCAGAAGGCCAGACTTTCCAAGAGAGGGCAGGTGCCAATGACTTCGTGGAGCTCTTCAAGATCGATATCGACATTGAAGAGAGAAAGATGGCGTAAATTGATTAATGGAGGCGAGAATATCGAGGATATGGGGAAGAGATCAGTGTCACGGGTGGTGATGCTTCCTCCAGCGACTTCAATTTTTTCGACTTTGGGTAAAGCCATCATCGCAAGAATATCCGGCAAATCGTGTGCGCTGAGAACTGGCTCATTGAGCTTGAATCGAAAGTCTGTAAGATGAGGAAACTCGACAGGGGAAGTTGGGATTACAGGGCCTTCGTCGTTTTCAGAATAGTAGGTCAAATCGACATCGTTAAATGATACGGAGTGGAGCTGGGTACACTGGAAGAAGATTATGGCGAAGGCATGAATTGATATCTGGTCGGAGATGTCAAGGTGCGTAAGCTGGTTCCAAGGGAGGAAGAGTTTTAGATTTCCGTCCATGGCGAATGCTGGAATACGTAAAACGGTCGTCCGTAAACGCGGAGAATTGTTAAAGACGGTGACATTCGGAACATCATCTTCGTCCCCCATCCGTGGCCAGCTGATAAAGATCAGGGATTCTAGGGAGGAGAAGGAGCCACTTGAAACTTCAAGGAATTTACTCAGGCATTCTAAGGCCCCAGAAGATTCGATGGAAAATTCAGTTATTCGATGGGCGAAGGCTGTGATGTTTCGCGCAAAATCGTCACCCACGAAGGGTTCAAGATCTCTACATAGATAGAGGGAGAGCGATATTGGGCATGATTGGTTCGTACGCCCATACCAGAGATCCAAAATGGGGCCTACAACGGTTCTGCCTTCCCTTCTGATGGATATTGCGTCCAGTGGAAGCTCAAGCTTGCTCCATAACGCTGAACAGCCCAGAGCCGCGTTTCTCCATGACGTGCATACATATGATAAAAGTAAAGGCGATGCGACCCCGTATGATCCAGGCCCAGAGTACTTGATGGCGTACTTGAATATCCTGGCAAGGATTTCGAGCGGGAGGAGGCGAACGGAGACTAGCCAGGATTTGTAAAAATTTGCCTCGGTCTGCGCTTTGGACCAGGACTGCATGAGCTCCTTCATCCTCGAGAATCTGTCATTTATCTCGAGCTGATGATGGAGGATGTCGTAGTATATCCTGGTGAGATCCGAGTTTTTTTCCGTAAGCATGCACCGGAGCAGGTATGCCTGTCCAGAGGTGGGCTGATGGTTCGAACGTTTGAGGGAATTCGCGACTTCTTTGCAGACTGGTGCTGCAGCTTTTATCATCTAAAATATCATGAGATGGGGACTGAGGTTGTACTTTTACATACTGACGTTAGATTTAACCGCGTCTCCCTTTGCCTCGTCCTCGTGAACCGTGCCTCGCTCAAGTTCGTCCTTGATGGCTCTAATGACTGAGAGTGTCTTGCATATGATTCGTTCCGGTCAAGCCCTATTCAGAGAAGTCATGCAGACGTACAACGACCTACGCATGTTGCATTGGTTTTTGAGGTTGTAAACAGAACTACTTGAGACGTACCGATGAAAATCAGTTGATCGTAGACCCTCCGCCACAGTCTATTTAGTTCCGAAGACGCCCCAACTTTCATCTGCCGTTCGAAGTCGGATATGAATTCTTTTACATCGAGCTCAACGGCATAAACGGGGCAGTCAGAGGAGGAATCATCCATGTCCATGTTGAAGGTGTTGGCAGCGGACCACACATCTTTTGTTATAAGAGAGCCTTGTGTTCCGGATTTGGCTGAATAAGATCGCAAAGAAACGTCCGTGTTTCAGGGTCATTCCCTATATGATTCGAGTTATTGTATTCCATGGATGAGGCTTGAGCTGGTTCCTAGATATTCCCCAACCATTAGCGATATGAATGGTGAAATGTGATGCAAAATATACCGTAGCCCGATTACCGTTTGCCTGGCTCAAAAAAATTAGCGGCCTCTTGTTCGAGATTCGAGAAAGCCGATTCAGAGAACCTAAGGAACCTCAAGTCGGGTTCGAAAACAGATAAGGGCATCCAAATATTTCTACCTTATCCCTATCCACAAAAGCCAGCATCCGTAAAGTGTCGATGGTGTCCATTCAAACGATGTAGGAGGCTACTGAGCATGGAGATTTGACGATAGCACAGCCACACACTCCTTTGCTCTTGTCTGTTGTTTCTGATTCACACTCTCGATTCTTCCTGCTTAGGGCCCGGGACAAGTTCTTGTGAAGAACCTAGATGAAATACGTCAACAGTGGTGAAGCGCGAAGCGCAGCGTTTCTTTCCGAACAAAAGGTTCAAAGGGGTACGCGTTACACGAGACTTCACTGTAGCTCCCTATCGTTTAATGATCGTGATCAATAGCTGAAGAGAAGGACACTTTTATCGATGAAACCAAAGAGCCTATTTCTTTCTCGATGGCAATTGCATGTATGATTTCTCGGAGCTAGGCCTCTGCACTGTGTTGCTCCAGCCGTTAAATTTGTAAGGCGCTGCAGAGTTCTCTGCTTTTCGTTCGCAACATCTGGAGCAAATATCATGCAGGTTAGTTCATGCATGCAAGGCGAAACAGCCAGCACTGACGGCCTTGCGATAGCGAAACAACTACACGTATCCAGAGCCAACGCCCTCACACAATGGTATTCTGAAATTTTCGATTTTGGACATCTTGCTTTTTACCAACGACCCTCCCGTCATCCTATCTTCACGCTGTATAGGGTCACAGGGTGTTCCGCCTGAGCATAACAGTGAGAAAACCTTGATTTTATCCACGCATAATGCTGAAGGGATACTATAGCAGCCAATAAGCACAACGACTGCCTGAGAGTGACGAGGCTCGATGCATGATAGACCAGTCCCACATTCCACCAGCACGATTCGGACTCAAAGCCTAACAGCGATACGGAGGTCATGGACACAGAGAACTGCAGTGCGGAATTCGCGTTATTGACGGTTGTATGAGGTCACTAAGCAAGCACGTCTCCCTTTCCTAATACACCGATTGGTCTAACTCGTGGCCATAAACAGGATGATAATGTAATGTGTATAGCTGCACATGCCAGTCCCTTGAACGAAGACCTGCGTGTGCCAGTTTGTCGCCCGCGGCGCTCCTTCTGAAAATCTCAATGAGAAATGTAGAACATCGCGCGTCTGGGTCGAATTGACGACGATGCTAAGACTATGCTCACATTCCACTGCCAGATGCTCTTCCCTCGCCAGGCCATGACGCGTCCGTGCGTTATAAATATCTTCAGCGACGCGTGTCAATTTTGATGCATGCCCTCGGCTAATTTAAATAGGTTCAAATTTCATTGTCGCCTTTTTATACGCGTTATCTACGCGTAGTTTTACCGAAGGTCGGAAGCATCTTGTCTGTTGTAAGCCTCTTGTTCCTCTCATTCTTGGTATCGCATGTCGTGACAGATATATTGATTTTTTTAGGCCTCAAGCTTTAGGTGGAACGGTCGATGACTCGTGACTCACGCTCCAGCCTCCGGATGGATGTTCATAGCTTCCGCGTGACGTCGGTTATTCATGTCAATTGACCTAATCGAGTTCAAATTCAAACTTCTCGTGTGCTCTCCGATGGTTCGCTCGCTTCTGCTTGAGGTACCAATGTACACTTAAGTATCTCTAGGTAGCACCCCACATGCTTGGAATATACCCCTTTTGCGTCCATACGATACCTCCGGTATTTCTAGACAGCTTCTGCTTAGATGTGCCTGTGCTTGCGACGCAGGTGGTTATCACCGCTGTGCTTCCTATTTTTATTCTGGTAAAAGTAAAAATATACAGTTCATCTGTCATTCCTAACTGACATACCTTGTGTTAGGTTCCACATCGTCATCTCGCGACTTCGTGACATCTGCAATCGTAATGGGACCTTGTGGGCCATTCGAAGTCTATGCAGCGGTAATCTAAACATAACTGCTTTCAGAGACTTGCCTGTCGTCAATGGCTTTCAACGTGATCAAACTGGGTATCTTGCACTCATGTGGTGCGCCGTATATTTTTATTAGCTGCCCCCTTGCCTGCTCTACGCGCCATGTGGAGGACGCGCCAACAATGCTATAAAGTTGAACGCGAGTAAGTGCATTTTTGGTCACCCAACCATCTCATCCTTTCCTCGGTCAAAGATGTTCCCTGCCTCGTCTCTCCTGACTACTCTTCTCCTGGCCTTGGCCGTTTCTGCCAACCCGATTGTCATTCGTGACTCGCCAGTGAAGTTGCCCATCGTCAGGCGTTTCAACTCCACCAATGTCCACAACATCGTCCGTCACGACTTGTCCCGTGTCAAGAACCTCAAGGCGCGCGCCTCGGCCATTGCCAACGGTGCCTCCAGCCTTGAGGCCGACATCGCTGCCAGAGCCATCGTCGACGAGTCCGTTGACAATGAGATTGTGTCCTACATCGCGTCTATCGGTGTTGGCAGCCCCGCCACGACCTGTAAGAATGTCATCTCGCTCTTCTGATGTTTGAAGGCTCACAACGTTCTATTACCCAGACGACTTGATTGTCGATACCGGAAGGTAACAGTTCATAGCCACGTACAAGAGGTTGAAGACTGACGCGTTACACTCAGCTCAAACACTTGGGTAGGCGCCGGAACTGCTTATAAGGTTACCAGCACCAGCGTCAAGACTTCGGAGAAAGTGGTATGTTACACCGCTATCTTCTTTTCTTTGATGCATCAATTCATGATCAACGCATTAGTCGGTCACCTACGGATCGGGATCCTTCTCAGGTACTGAGTACACCGACACCGTCACGATTGCTTCTGGCCTTGCCATTAC
>JABAJS010007716.1:14838-28682 GCA_018221635.1 Tephrocybe sp. 10521TJB
TCCGCTGAACTGCTTGGTATCTCCTTCGAGCCGACCACCACCGACGCAGTTGTCAATGGAGAGATTTCTTGGGGTGAGTTTGAGCATTTTCACCATTCAAGACGCATCTCTGACCACATTCACAGGTGGAGTTGACTCTACCAGATACAATGGCACTATCACCTATACGTGAGCTCAAAGCCTAGTTTTCCTCATGGCACGTTTCATATTTATTACGAAGGCCCCTCACAACTACCGAACCTGCGAGCTACTACTGGGGTATCGACCAGAGCATCACTTACGGCACTGCTGGATCCTCCATTTTGGTCTCCACTGCTGGTATCGTCGATACTGGTACGTTCATTTGCTCTAAGCCGCGCATCAGACAGCAAGATGCTTAACTTGCTGCCGCAGGCACAACCCTCATTTACATCGCTACTGATGCTTACGATCGCTACGTCACGGCTACTGGTGCCACCTTGGATAGTACCACTGGCTTGCTAAAGATCACCTCCGCCAAGTTTGCCGACCTTGAGCCTCTCTACTTCAACATCGGCGGCGTGAGTGTTCGACGAACTTCAGTCAAAAGTGACACCCTTACTGAACGGAATCTCGTCTAGGTCGCCTTCGAGCTCACCCCTAATGCCCAGCTGTGGCCTCGCTCCCTCAACACCGCCATTGGTGGATCCGCCAGCGACCTCTACCTCGTCGTTAACGACATCGGCACTGACACCGGTGCTGGTTTGGACTTCATCAACGGTTACGCGTTCCTCGAGCGCTTCTATGCCGTCTTCGACACCACCAACAGCCAGGTCGGCTTCGCCACTACGGGTTACACAGATGCCACCACCAACTAAGAATCGCAATCGGGTCTATATATGGGGAATATGGAAAGGAGGTTGGCAGCGCTGAAAATGTTTGGGCTTTGTACTCGGCCGCCTCTGAGTTTTTTGTAACATGATATTAGATTGTTTTCTTCCAAACACAAATGGGATGCACTATGAGTATCGGTATTGGAGCCAAGCTTCGGCAGGAGTGATTAAAGTCCAGGACTTTTATTTCGCTCAAATCTATCTACATAACTGACTGACTGACAAGTCATATGTTTCTAGCCAGACTTGCTGTGGCCATCGCTTGGCCAGACGGATTGTACAAGAAATATCATCGGCAAAGACTGTGCCTTAGTATAATGTACTCCTTCTTTCGTGTCTCAGCGCTCAGCAATATTCAGTTGTCAACACATTATGCTCCAAATAATTAAAATTGACGATAGTTCGGCAGCATTCGAATTGCTTTCGGCTTTCGCGTGTAGACTATCAACTTTATTGGCACCGACTGTAACGAGGAGACTTACATAGTGAGGACTGCAAAGCCTGTGGTTGCCACTTGTGGTCGCTGCAGGCCCGAGCGGACTTCAAAATATAACGAATTCCGAAAATTAGTACGAGTGCTAACGTTCTTTAGTCAGACCTACCTCGCATCTGTATGCCGTTAACGTTGGTATCACATTGGGTTTCCTGAACACTGTGCTGCTGCAGCGAACCCTCGCACTCCACTTCGTCCAGTATATTCGCCGCTATTGAATGATGAAGCATCAACGAATTCTCACAGACGAACAAAACTTGCGCGACGCCGGCGAAGGCTCAAAAAGCCCCGTTCGACCGGGAATGATCTTCCAGCTACGGTCACTGGTGAGATCCAAATTTGTAGGTTGCCGATGAAAGCCAAAACCTGGGGCCGTCTTGGTTATCAGTGGCAACCCTGAGTGCTGAGTGGTTGATATCCTTGGACGGGTAGAGGGCAGACCTGGTAGAGAAATACACCGACATGATATATCCTACATTAGGAATTTCACGCCATAGCCCATAACCCACGGCCACGATGTCTCGTGTTTCGAAAATTATGACTCGCGACCAACAAAGCTTGTGCGGCGGTGGCGAAGGCTCGGAAAGCCCCATTTGACCCGTCATGATCGTTTACCTACGGCCACTGGCGAGACCGACAAACTTGCAGGGTTACGATGAAAGCCGAAATATGGAGCGTGGCAGCCAGTGCGAGCGCCAGACTGTCGGCATCTTCGACGTCAGAAGGCAGACCTGACCTCTATCGACCTAATCGAGAGCATAATGTCATATTCTGCATTTGGAATTTCAAGCCACCGCCCACAGCGCATGGCCACCACGCCTCGTGCTCCAAAAATCATGACGCGCCAGATTTCTTCGCCAGATTTGGACCATTGTCCGCTTTGCTAGGTCGACGACACGTTCTCCTCATGTGTACGACGCGTAACTAGTGCCACATAAAAATTACGGTTTATAAACGCTGGCTTTTGTTGAACTACATCGCCACTTTCCCTTCTTCTTACGCGCTCGTTCTACGCACTCACATCCTGTACACCCTCATCACATCATGCCAGTCAGCCGTAACCGCAAGAAACGCCATGCTCCCGACGTCATGTCAGCAGCCCTAGGTGAGGAAAAACACGTCCCCCGACCCCGAAACTCTTTCATGCTCTTCCGCTGTTGGCTGAAACTCTGCAACGTACTTCCGAGTGAAGAACAACTCGCATACCATGGCACATTCGCAAAATGGACGGGCTATACCTGGCGCTCAAGATCCCAGGAGGTGAAAAACCACTTTCATGGTTTGGCTGAAGAGGAGAAGCAGGAGCACATGAGGCTTTATCCCGACTACGTTTACCGGCCTCGATACAAGAAAAAGAAGGGGCAGGCCATCAAGCCCAAGAGGACCCAGGGGAAAGGAAAAGGCAAGGCGACGTTTAGTTCTTCCTCACGCTCGATTGAGGATGTAGCTCCTCTCGCTGCTATCCCCTTCCCGGTCACCTCAGCGTCCGATTCATCTTCCTCTCAAAGCCCGCTCTCCCACCCAATGGTAATTGGCCAAGGGGCCAACTTGCTCTTCCCTTCTGTTGGCTCGGTGGCCCGACCTGTTGTCTCCAACTACATCGTGAGTTCAGCATCGGACGAAGCGTCTGTATCTCCTCTCGACTCTTTCGACAATACCTTCGATGATGCTTCTGGTAAAGGAAAACAGAAGGCGACGTCTAGTTCTTCCTCACACTCGATCGAGGACGTGCCTGCTCTCATTGCTCTCCCCTTCCCGGTTACCTTAGCGTTTGATTCATCTTCCTTTCAAAGCCCGCTCTCCCATCCAGTCACAATTGGCCAAGGGGCTGACTTGCTTTTCCCTTTTGTTGGCTCGGTGGCCCGACCTGTTGTCTCCAACTACACCGTGAGTTCAGCATCGAACAATGTGTCTGTATCTCCTCTCAACTCTTTCGACAATACCTTCGATGTTGCTTCTGGTAAAGGAAAACAGAAGGCAACGTCTAGTTCTTCCTCACACTCGATCGAGGACGTGCCTGCTCTCACTGCTCTCCCCTTCCCGGTCACCTCAGCGTTCGATTCATCTTCCTCTCAAAGCCACACAGTGCCAATTGGCCAAGGGGCCAATTTGTTTTTCCCTTTTGCTGGTGCAGTGGCCCGACCTGTTGGGTCCGAGTACACCGCGAATTCCGCTTCGGACAAAGCGTCTGTATCTCCTTTCAACTCCTTCGACAATACCTTCAATGCGGCTTCTGGTATTCCTGCCTCCATCGTAAGGCTCTTTCCTACTCGTTCCTTTCATAGCTAAAGTCTCTTTCTTATGCCCAGGTCAACTTAGACCTCCAAGATTCTGATATTCGCAACGTCGAGCCTTGGGCTGAGGAACAGTCTTTCATTCCAGGACTTGACGATGGGCTCAACTTTTCATGGGCACTCGACGCTAAAATGCCTTCGCTTTTCGAGCTCGAGGGTATGAGTGGAGACGTCGACTTCAACTTCAACTTCGACAACAATTTCGACATTCAGTATGGGGATGACTGGAACCAATTACAAACACCGGGTGCTGGACCTTCTTCACAAGAAGCCGTTGTACCGTCCTTTGAGACCAACCCTTATTATCATCTTTCATTTGACAGTTCCGTCGACTTCATTCAGTTCTGATCCAGCGGTACGTAACGTTGTCTGCTCAATGACGCACAAGAAGGATCAAGCGTCCCATCCTCTCATCAGCCTCACCTTTCCGCCTCATATCCCGCGGTTCTTGCCCAACATCCACGCATCAACAATCTCTTTTAAGGAACTAATACCCGTTCTCAACTCGACTTAGAACGAAAGTCGCCACGTCACCCCAATCACCGTTGGCTTCAGCCAAGGCAGGGACCACCCAGGGGCTGTTGCCATGGACGTCTTTCTCTGCCTCTCCATAGGCTTCGCTATATATGTATTTTCTCCTGTTTCCTTTCAATCAATATATTATGGTGTATCGTCGAAGTAGCATCTAAGGGTATGCGTTGCCTTCGTGTAGCGTTGATTAGGCTATTTATGCTGTTGAAATGCTATACAGCTAATGAACACGATCGTGTTTGGAAATCAAGAGGTATAAAGTAACACATTAGGATGACTTTCCGATCACCTAGAATCCTCAAATGTGACTTCTCGTTCTATTCATAAGCCTCATTTCTGCGCGCTTCTATCCAGAAAACACTAACACTGAAACAATTTTTCACAAGGTAAATATGCTATGCATACTGTTCATCTGTATACGTTCATATCGCACCTGTGTACTGAAAGAATGGATAGTCAGGCAGAGGGAGCGGCAAGGGAACTGGACAGACTGCTCGTATCGTCGATGTCGTTGCTGGTGAGTGGACAGATCTTATCACATCTTATCTACCATCACAGGTTGTATGTAGCAGTATGATATCCTCTTCCAGTCCACACCCTTTCCACTCCGAAGGTTTCGGCAGATGTGTTGCGATCATAGCCTTCTACTGTGGAGCATGCATACAACAAAGGCGTTGACTTCCTTCTGATCAGTGGCGACAACCCACCAATGGCTGCTACTGCGATTAATCCCGACGATGCTCTTGCCGTGATTGAAGGTTTCAAAAAGTCGTTCACTGCAGATGTCATTGAACTCACTGTGCTAGCGGTCTGTTATGGTATGATTCGCTCCTACCACAGACGAAGGCATGATCACTTAAAGAACTGGGTCCATAGGAACCTGTCTTCCGTTCTTTGGTCACGCTATTTCCAGGCTTCGGTATGGTTACATTTTTGTCTCAATATCGACGTACCCGAATTGATATCAAGATCTTCTCTAGAGAGCGGAGCATAAAAGCCTACGCTAACAAGGTGATGCTGGGTTTATGCCTCTCAAACATAGTCCTGGTGACCGTGTTCTTCGCATGCACGGTTGCCATGATTGTGATCGAGTTCAGGAGCTTTATCTCAAGCATAAATTTCCTGAATGACTACGGACTTTTTCCGCGCTCATATGCCATCATATTGGGTATCCAAACTGGAGCGGTACAATTGCTGGTAAGTGAGAATCATGTTCAATATCTAACACAGACGCATAATGTACATACTTAGGTATTATTCAACGACGGTGTAATACTATGGAGAGCTTACGTTTTGTGGCCCGACAACAGGGTAATACGTGTCGCCCTGTGTCTAGTTTTTCTTGCTGTGCTTGGTGAGGTGTAATCTGTATGGGCAGGGTGTTCGCTGATAAGATTTCTCGTAGCCTTTTCATTGATTCGACTGATTGGAAGTATCCATGAGATGTTGCTCAAACAAGTTTGGGCTGATTTATACGTCGGAGTTCTTCCGCTACCGCTATTTAATACGTTCTTGGAGGCTTCGGTAGGTACAAATAGCGTTGCCACCTCTCTGATTGCGTTGAAGTTTTGGTAAGTCTTCACTTTGATCTAGCAGAAGTAAATCTCACTCGCCAAAGGTTTCATTATAAGTTTAAACGGGGCCTTGGGTGGAAGAACTCGACAAGGGCAGACAAGATTCTCATCATATTGGTTGAATCTGGAGTGGTTTACTGCTTCCTACAGGTACATACACCCGTGGTTATGCGCTGTCCTTTCCAATCTGAACAATGTCAAAGTGCGCCAACATGGTATTAACCTTCAAAGGAAAAAGTGAAACAATCGCCGGCAAGATCCTAGGTTGCATCTATATTGTTGTGACAGTCAGTTTCTCTTTCGAGTCTGGCTGCACGAGTACCGAGACATCACCTCATACAGGCAATATATCCCCTGATAGTCATCGTCTTTGTCAGTCAAAATAATACCATGGTGGAAACATTTGGCTTCTCCGATGTGGCCAACGGCGCACTGGACATGTCAAATTCCCGGCGATACGCGACCCGAGGGCATCTTTCGTTTAATTCGCCACATGAAACTCAGGAAAGGACACAAGGTTCTATTTCAGCCAGTCAATTGATCGAGGATAGCCCTTCAATATCAGGAAGAAATGGTCACTGATTTGATTATCTCCATCGATATTAGTTCATTTGGACGAGAGGTTAGTGGAATGGACATCCAACGGAATAGTATCTAGCAATCGAGGCCATAATAAACATACAGAGTTAAGCGGGTGGTGACGTCTGGAGTAGGGACACAGGGAATATTCAAGCTTATGTTGATACAGAAGGATAATATTTGTATGAGGTAGTGGAGTGACTTGAAATCGCAGAGGTTCGAGACAGGGTAAACTCAAGGTAGAATCTATCATCACGGAATCAGGTCTAGCCCTAAGCCCAGGGAGGAAAAAGGTCACCAATACCCACAATTATAATTAAGCGTTTAACAATTCGTGGTACTCACATATTATGTGCTGAAAAGAGATGATGAGGTCTGAAAAGTTGTGCACGTCAAAACTGGCACAGCCACAACCATGCCTTCGAGCTATACCACACGCGCTCTCAGACGCAACGCTCCAAAGTTTTTCACTTTTGGTAAGTTGTACATCATGGTATACACACCAACTGACATATGCGCAGAACTGAGATCTCTGTATGAAGTCGACTCAGTATAGATTAAAGGTGGTATGATTATGAAAATGCAAGTATCGGTGGGATGGCCATGTTGTGATCGAGGCGCGCTGTTGCGGTAGGTTCGTAGAATCGGACACCAGGATGGCGGGGTGGATTGACTGATGAGATCTTGAGAGAGAGGTCAGGCTACGTTCAAACGATGGGTTACCTGGTGAGCCATCCTTCCATCCACTCCGCTCCGCTGAACTTCCCGTCCTGATATGCCTCTCCTAGGAGACGCTCTATATGCGATACTTTCTCCTCACCGCCACTAAAAAGAAGATCTGGAAGTGACCGTGTGTGGTGGGTGACTCGTATGCGAGAAGAGGTGCTACCAGCCGTTCTTGAAAGATGGCTAATTATCAAAAAGCCCGATACTAGCTGGGAGGGGATCAACGGCGGCGAGCTGGTGATTCTGAGTCAATAGAAGAACGTGAAGCCTGAAAGATATAGCTGTCGATTCATTCGGATTTCATGCTTTTCGGCCGTTGGCAAACGAGAAAAACTTTTATCGAAGCCTTGAATCAGTCAGTCTTTCTGGTGTTTAACACGACAAGTTGCTAATGATTCTAGTTTATAGCATGAAATACAACGTATATCGCACACACACCATAAGACGAGTGTCGTCTCATTCATGGATGGCCGTGCTGCTCAGAGCTCCAGCCGAGGATCGTCAAGAAATCCAAAAGGCAGCCGACTCGCTGTCCTTTGATCACAATAGAAGCTCGAGTATTAGCTGGATAGCAGCCCAAATTCTAAGGAGCAGGAGGAGCCTGGTATATAAACAGATCTCCCTAGGTTAGCCCCTGCCGAACATACTACGCAAGTGAACACTGACGCCTGCGATAGCAAAATAATCAAACTTACTTCAAATCAAGTTCATGCAATTCGTATCGACGCTCTTGCTTTCCTTGGAGCTATTCCTGTACATTGCGGTGAAAACGCTAGAACCCGAATTCGATATATTGTGTTGAGTATAGCGGCCATTGTATGGTGAAGCACGAGCATGCCCTCACGGACGAACAAAACTTGCGCGACGGTGGCGAAGACTCGGCAAAAGAACTATCCGACCCGCAACGATCGTTAACTGGCGAGATCGACAAGCTTCTAGGTTGGCCTTGATAATGTGTGCCCTCTTGGCTATCTGTGGCAGCAGTGCGACGGCGAGCCCCAAGAGTGTCGACATCCTTCGACGGTTGAAGGCAGATGCGATTCAAAAATCTACCTAATCGAGAGCATAATGCAAATTCTGCATTTGGAAGTTCAAGCCACAGCCCATGACTACCATATGTCTCATGTTCCGAACATTATAACATGCCCTTCCCTATACTTCGCTTAATTTGGAGCATTGTCCGCTTTGCTAGGTCCACGACGCGTTCTCACGTGCACGGTGCGTAACTGGTGCCACATAAAAAGCACGGTTTAGATATAAACGCTGTCTTTTGAACTGCATCGACACTTCCCTTCCTCCTACGCACTTATTTTACACATTTGCATCCTGCACACCCTCATCACATCATGCCAGCCCTCCGCAACCGCAAGAAACACCATGCTCCGGGCGACAAAGCGCACGTCCCCCGACCCCGAAACGCCTTCATGCTCTTCCGCTGTTGGCTGAAACTCTACAACGTACGTCCGAGTGAGCAACAGCTCGCTTACCATGGCACATTCTCAAAGTGGACGGGCTATACCTGGCGCTCAAGATCCCAGGAGGTGAAGAACCGCTTTCATCGTTTAGCTGAAGAGGAGAAGCAAGAGCACATGAGGCTCTATCCCGACTACGTTTACCGCCCTCAGTCTAAAAAAGCTCGGAAGAAAAAGAAGGAGCAGGCCACCAAGCCCAAGAGGGCCCAGGGGAAAGGGAAAGGAAAACAGAAGGCAATGTCTAGTCTTTCCTCACGTTCGATTGAGGACGTGCTTCCTCTCACTGCTCTCCCCTTCCCGGTCACCTCAACGTCCGATTCATCTTCCTCTCAAAGCCCGCTCTCCCACCCAGCGGCAATTGGCCAAGGGGCCAATTTGTTTTTTCCTTTTGTTAGCTCGGTGGCCAGACCTGTTGGGTCTAACCACACCGCGAGTTCAGCATCGGACAAAGCGTCTGTACTTCCTCTCAACTCCTTCGACAATACCTTCAATATGGCTTCTAGCATCCCTGCCTCCATCGTAAGCTTCTTTTCTACCTATCCTTTTCACAACTAAAGTCTTTTTCTTGTGCCCAGATCAACTTCGACCTTCAAGATTCTGACATTTGTAACGTCGAGCCTTGGGCTGAGGAACAGCCTGTTATTCTAGGACTTGATGATGGGCTCGACCTTTCGTGGGCACTTGACGCTGAAATTCCTTCGCTTTTCGAGCTCGAGGGTATGACTGGAGACGTCGACTTTGACTTCAGCTTCGACAACAATTTCGACATTCAGTATGGGGATGACTGGAACCAGTCACAAACACCGGGTGCTGGACCTTCCTCACAAGAAGCCGCTGTACCTTCAATGTGGCTTCTAGTATCCCTGCCTCCATCGTAAGCTTCTCCTCTACCTATCCTTTTCACAACTAAAGTCTCTTTCTTGTGCCCAGACTCACTTCGACCTCCAAGCTTCTGACATTTGCAATGTCGAGCCTTGGGCTGAGGAACAGTCCGTTATTCCAGGACTTGACGATGGGCTCGACCTTTCGTGGGCACTCGACGCTGAAATGCCTTCGCTTTTCGAGCTCGAGGGTATGACTGGAACCAGTTACAAACACCGGGTGCTGGACCTTCCTCACAAGAAGCCGTTGTACCGTCCTTTGAGGCCAACCCTTACTATAATATTTCATTTGACAGTTCCGTCGGCTTCAATCAGTTCTGATCCAGCGGTGCGTGATATTGTCTACTCAATGACGCACAAGACGGCTCAAGCGTCCCATCCTCTCATCAGCCTATATTTGCCTCTCCTCATCCTGCATTTCCTCCTCGACATCCACGCATCATATCATCACACGCGTCAATCTGTTTTAAGGAACCAACCTCTCGCTCACAATCACTCGCTCACATTCGCCATCGTTCGAGCGAAAGTCGCCGCTTCGCCCAAATTGCCACTGGTCTCAGTCTAAGGCAGGGCTACCTAGGACATGTTCGCTGTTGCCATGGACCTTTCTTCAATTGCTATCATATCGCTATCCATCACATTCTCCATACGCGTATTGCTACATATTTTCTCCTGTTTCATTTCTCCTTCCCTTCAATCACTGTATCAGTCCCTGCGAGGGGTTGCGCTGCCTCATACATGCAGCAGCGTGTGTTTTTGCCGTGTTAGTTAGAGTGTACGGACAGCCACGCACACGATCGTCTAGCTGCGGTATACATTCAATGCAAGCGATTCTACACAACTCTTTCTCGTTCAAGTGTGGTTCAATCAAGTTCTTGAAATTCGACGAGTACTACGCCCGGCAGGTTCCGGTGATCATTTCACTGTCTACCAAGTGTTCCACTGGCAAATGGCAAATTCATACTACAACGGCGATGTGCCCTCTACATCTCTCCAGTGATGCATTCACCACACTCTCCAAGTATAGATGCCGTCGAAGCTATCAGGTTCTCCTTGTGCCGTTCAAAAGCCCAGGTACAACATCCATCCACATTTAAGTCAAGATTGATTCGGCTTACATGGCTCTGGGAGATGTAAAGCCTCAGAACACGGTCTAGGGAGCGATTCGCACCTACTACCGTGCTACAGGAAGCCGATCATGTTGGGGGCGTATACCTGTCGCGTCACCAACTCCCCTCTGGATGGCCTCTAGCACTGAAACGGTTCCTCTTGGAGACCAATTACTGCTTCACAGTCACATCCCATGCATCTTTCATGCATCTGTATACGTTTATATCGTCGTCATCGACGATTATGGTTTTACGCGTCCAACGGAAGTTCCACGACTGGTGTAATGGCAAGGCCTTTGTACACTGGTTCCCTTCCTTCAGTATCCGGTCTTCATAACCGTGCTTTGCACCCGATCGTACAGACACTTGCCGTTCTTTCTCCATCACCGACTTCCAAAAAAAAACCCTTCGACTGCAACGGGACATAATCAGGAGCCTCGACAGATGACTCTACGTCCGTCCTGGCGCCGAGAACAAATGATGCAATAGACAAACACAGTTGTATCCTCTCTATCTCCCCCTAATGTTTTGTTCTACGTTTGGCAATCACGCACATCCAAGATACGATGTTCGTAAAAGTGGCGATCGCGATGATATCTCCACCGGTATCAATTCCACGGCACCTTATTCCACCATAAGCTTTATTCACCGGAGCTTCCTCCCAAACGAAGAACCTACATTCCATTCCATTCCACCTAGGCCCAGCCTCAAATCGATGCCCAATTAACCTTACGGCGTCTTGGCGTCATTAAACGTTAACCAATCCCCACTTTATTCACCGGACGCTTCCTACGCGTATGTATGTATGTATGTATGCCAGTGTGTACCCGCGAGCGTTGCTACCCAGGAACCCAGATCCACCTTACGCCCCCTCCACCTCCACCCGAGATCGATCTGCATTCGCCAGATTCCCCCTCGGCTTCAGGCTTGTTGTTCACCTCCAGAGGTGAGGTATTCCACAACCTGAAATAGCAATGGCTCGAAATTCTCAATACGAGGCTCCGATGCCCTCCGAGTTTACCCCCTTCCCGATCCCCGGGAAGCGCGCCCGAACCCCCTCCCCAAGCTCAGTTCAGCATCTCGGAACATCGAAGCCTGTGGCGCATACCCGCTTTTTTTTTTCATTTCATTTCGATTTTTTTTTCGTGCGTGCGCGTGTTTCTCGGAGTATTGGATAAGGGGAATGTACAGTTTTTCTTTTTCTTTTCTACACTTGGGTGTTCCTTGTACACTCCCCGGGCAGTGTGCGTTTAAAAACGCAAAGAGAGCCGAATAACAAAAGAGCAAGAAGCAGGAGAAAGAAGGAAGAGGCTCTCGAGAAGGGGGAGGGAAGAGAGACTCGGACTCAGACGGGGATCTCGGTGCCCCGAGAATCACCAAAAACACAAAATCGCGTTCGCGTTACTACCTCGCAACTAAGTAAGCACTACAAACCGCTGCAGGGCGAGAGCCAAAAAGGTTATGTATGCCCCACCCTTCTCTTCCTTGCTTTCGAAACAAGCGGCCTTCCCTCGGCGACTTTTTTACGCTATCAAGACACCGGCTGACTGACGACCGCACCATGTCCGCCTTGGCCCTTGTTACGCAACGACAACGACGCACTTGGAACGCCGGGGGTGGGGGTACCGGGGCCCTCGATGTCAATTGTCAGTCTGTCCGTGCTCAGCGCATGATGCATGATGCGTGATGCGTTATCGCGAACAAAAAAAGTAAGTAAGTTATATTAATATTACAATTGACAAGTCCGTGTCAAGCCTGGCGCTTTTTCCGATGTACATAGCTGAAATCATTCCGTTACTTTTGTGTGCTAGTGCGTTTTGGGCTCTGCCCCGCTAGAATCGCATCTGTCTAATAAGTAATACGAGTGAGTCTGCGGCTCTCTTGTGCTTTTTGACATGTGTAGTGTCTTCTGTCTGTCTGTCGCTGTTCTTGGGGCCGGTGGGTGACACTGTGTATGTACCTTGCTTTGTCCTGATATCTTGCTCGCACGTTCATGGCTCCATTTCCATTATGCATGACATGACCATGACAGTTCGTGCTGGCTCGCCAGCATCGCGTCTCTTCGGCTCCCTTTGGCATCTTAACCCACCTACTAGCTTTTTATCGTCATCATATCATGCACCGGTGCGATTGTGATCGTATATCGTGTATCGTGACAACGAAAACTCGATGCGAAAAGAGGTGAGGATCCGTGTATGCCAGCTGGCCTTCGATCGTCCCCCAGCTACTGGCGTCATAGGCACGCAACCTCAATTCGGAGCTTTTAAAATTTAAATTTTAATCACGTCCTACCAACCCCCTCCCTCCATGACACGATACTATCCACTATCGCCTTTTTTCTTCTTTTTTTTTTTTTTTTACGATTCGCGCACCCTTAGTCGCCGCCACCGTCACTCGAAACTCTGACTCGAGCCCTCGGTGGTGGGATGGCTAGTAGGGGGGTGGGGGAGTTGGAGAGGAGATTCGCACACACGCGCGTGCGCGATGCGGATGCTTGATTTGCCACCGGGACGCCATACCAGCCTCTATCCACGCTAACTGACCTAGCCTGACCTGACCTGATCTGTTACATACTCCCCAGCCTCCCTCCCAAATCCACCAGTGGTTTAATAGAACGCCTATCGCACAACCTAACCGCGATGTCTCCAGCACATACTTGAACATCATCGATACTAACCTGAGCCCCCCCCCCCCCCTTGGATTTAATAATTCGTATTTTGCTATTGGGCGTTCCCCTTGACCTTGCCTACGACTTCTTCACTACTTAGTACTTACTTGCCGATCGGCGCAAGCTTCGCGGGTGGCAACCATCCCTCACATAACATACATATCGATCTCCGAGTCTCGAACTTGCCCCTGCTTCTCCCGCGCTTTGAGATACCGGCGTTTCACATCACACTTCACTTCACTACTACGCTACCTCAGTATGCCTCTGCGTATCGATAATAACGGTATATCGCCCCCCCCCCTAATCACTTACTTACTTACTATTACCTTGATGTGCGCGCATTGGATTGTAATAATGTAAATGTAGATCTCGACCGTGCACCCCTACAGTACATCCACCGATCCGATCGATCCTGAGTACTCTTTCCTTTTGTCTCTCTTGATCTCCAACTTGGTCTTCGATCGCGCGCGCGCGACAAACCTGACTACAGGGCGCGCTTTTGAGAACTTATAATATGTTAATATGTAGATCTGGCGGTTCTGATCATCCACCACCCCCCCTATAGACACCGACCGAACCGATCCTGGCCATGGGTGCCCTTTCCTTTTGTCTCTCTAGGCCTTCGATCGCGCGCGCGACTACAGGGCAAGGAGCGAGGTTTTGAGG
>JABAJS010007717.1:17121-32402 GCA_018221635.1 Tephrocybe sp. 10521TJB
TCCATTTCCGTGCAGAAGATCCTCGAAAGCGTAACAGGCAAGTTATACGATGCCCAAGTCTATAGCCCCCTTCTTGCATACCAAGCGACTGCCATATATGCAGAAGATTGTTGGAAGGCGGACGGAAGTTCCGGAGAAGGGTGTTAGACTGCCGGCGATGATTGGCCTTCACTTGTTGCAATTTCATTCCTTTGGCTTTCGTTCTCTTAAATGGTCAAAGAACCGGTAGAACAAAATACTCCCGTCAGCGAAACAAACTAGGCGACGTTGAAATTCGGTGGAACGCTTGAACAAGTGGACGTGCGCTTACTGTGGCTTAGATAAAAGAAAGATTGCAGGAATGGCAGTCTATTACTGTACTATTTCCCTCTATGCCCGCGCAGGCAACAGGTTGCCCAAGTCTTTCTCACATTCAGCCCACTCTCGTTTAGCTACTTCGGCTCGTTGTGGAGAGCGAGCCTCAAAGACAGCAGGGAATTTCAGGGGGGAGTTTGTGAGCTAAGCAATGAGGACCATCAGCGCTGAAGGGAACCAGAGCACAATACAAATCATACGTCTCCACTAAAGGCTGCATCGCCATCGTCGTAAGGGTGAGACAGCCCTGTCTTAGCATCAAGCTCTTTGGACTTATGTATGTTGAAAGTCCAGAGCATGGTGGCAATATCAATCCACAGGGCTCGCTCGGCGAAAGGGATCCCTGGGCACACTATTTTTTTCATAGTAAATGGGTATGTGCAAAGCAAGTCAAAGATTAGAGGATACTTCGTCGTCCAAAGCCAAAGGCACTTGTCTCATAATCTGGCCGCAGATTTCCCTCGACGTCAAGAAAGCGTTCAGGGTTAAAACGGCGGGGATCCTCGTATCTCGATTGCTCGTGCTCTATGGCCCTAGATTGGAGGCAGATGTGATAAACAAGACTTGGAACGCCTTATTTTCTATTCTGCGTACCATGCAACAGCAAAAATGATGCTCCCTTTTGGGATAAAGTACTCATTTCCTTGATATTCGATGAGATCATCGGCCGTGGATTGGTGGGGTAACCCAAACCGAACTACGAATCCATGTCACTACTAGGTACCATGATTAGCATGAGCAAATGAGCACACCTGGCGGACGCCATCGAAGGGTTTCTGCATTGCGTGGTTAAGATTACGGTACTCGAACGCGGATGCAAGGCACCTACCACGAATAATGGCATCTACATAGGGAAGCAATGGCCGGTCTTTGAAGCTAGGCAGCCGATCAGGTCCAACGACAAGATCGATTTCTCTTTGTGCAGTTGTAACCCATTCGGGATAGCGAATGCAGGCAAGAACGAAGGTCTGTAGAGATGACGTGGTCTGATATGGTCGAATGAGAAGAAGCCTCAGGAGCAACGATGAAGCAAGTACCGTTTCAATGGCTGCCTGTGATATTGGCATGAATGTCAGTTCCCATGCCCTGCGCGAATACAGACTTACCGACGCGAATACATTCAATAGGCGACGTTGGTCTCCTTCAGGTTTGTCTTCATTCGCAAAAGTAGCGGCCCAACTGAGAACAACAGACAATTAATTATTTTCTGGTAAATAGAAGTTGTAAACAAACGTGTTCATGCCAGATGCCACAGCTTCATCGACTAGTTTTGCGTAAATTGCGTGATCTCGCTCGCGGAATGACTGGGCACGCGCTCTCCATGGCTTGGGCCCAGGAATCCAGTCAAGGAAAGGAAAAACGTTGATGATACTTGCTGAAGGAGCGAAAAGTTGCACTATCTCAGCGATGCTCTCAGTTCGAGCTGTTAGTAAAACTACCGTATCCTGCCAATTTTCAGGCTCACTTTAAGAACTTCTTTGAGGGAAGGTTCACGGCCCGTTGGGCAGTGTACGCCAAACCCAGCCGCAAGCACCGAGCTTGCCGTAGTTCTAGTGTGTTTATATCTAGCTCTGGCAACAAAACATCGAAGGTAGCCACGTACCGTTCCATATGATGGTACCAATCGTCCCCACCATCATTGAGTAGATTTTGAATATTTAAAAAGGCTTCAAATTCTTGAAGCCGTTCTGTCCCTCCACTACGTACAGTAGACATAACCTTGGCCGTCAACTTGCGACCGATGGTATGGATTTCGCCTTCTTCGTTGCTAATCCAGTAAAGTTTTGCAGGATCTACGTGACGACGCTGAGATAAATAGAAGTAATTTGTCATTGGTAGGGGGAAAGTACTCGGGACACGACTTACAACATAGGGTACGACGGGACGTGAAGAATGTTTGGATGCATGCTTTTCGAGCAGTTCCTTGGCTACTCGAATATCTCCAACTAATATGACCGGCTGATAGATAACATTAGGAAAATATCATAACGAAAATGCGGGCGGGATCTTACATAACCAGCCAAATTCAACGACACGATGCCTCCATACTCGTCAAGCACTTTTCTGAAGTATGTAGCTAGATGCTATTGAAAGGGCATCAATAACAGTATGACGAGATGAATGGTAAATCAAGGACTTGCTTTGCCAGGCACTTGTAGCAAATTGCCAAGGAGCGGTATTCCAGGAGGGCCTGGAGGTATTCGTTGGCTTGCTTTTGTTAAGGTGTTTGACCTCCAAGTATAAATGCATCCGAATATCGCAAGAGAGACAGCAAGGGTAATGGACTGCTGTAGAGAAAGGCCGCACATTTCTTTTCGATGAAGGCAAACTAACTTGAGGGTCTTGGTTTATGAGGAGTGACGGGTACCCGAGAAGGTGGCATCTGCAAGTTAGGCTCTGTTTGGCGCCCCGAGATTAGGTTGAAGGATGTATATCAGGTAGTGGTTCTAATCTACCCTACTGGACTTGGAGCATTAGAGTTACTTAATGTGTCACTCGATTAAACACATGTCGAGTATCTGATTAAATAGAGATCATATGATCTTTATCAGTATTCACGTTCAAGTTATACACATAATACGCTTACCATCCAATAACTCTTGAGACCATTTCTGACCTGGGAGGGTCAATATATGGATGGGCTTCTTATCAGCAGTTATTCTGAGGCACACGCCGCGGCGGATACAACCCCTATGATAGCTGCAAACAACTGAAGCTCTTCTTCTGTATTTGAAGATTGGATGGGGGTGGGCGTGTTGAACGACTGATATTGACCATCGCCATGAGCAATTGCAATATGATTGTAGTGTTACATCGTCACCAAAATCAGTGGGTTGTAGAGATCGTCAATCAATGGCAATCATCTGTTCCCGAGAAACGTAGATTAGTGTCTGGTGAAACGTTTGCAAGCCTGGCAATATCGGTTATAACTTGATTGCCAACACCTGCGTCATGTTCAGCTCCATGGCCCAGATTAATACCAAACGTTCCCTTCCGGAGTCCGGCTGGGCACATAAAGAAAGTACGCCTCGATTCTCTCGGATATAAGGTAGATTTACATATTATCCCTGCAACCTAAACTTAGTGATATTATTAGCTCGGTGTCGGCCAACAGAACATAGAAGAACCAAAGAAACCAACAGTATTTATATCCAAAACCTAATCCCTGTCAACCCATGTCTTTCAAACCTTCTTCAAGTCGACCCTCTTCTTATGGCCCAACAATGGCGTCTCCTCACTCGCGTTAATGGCTGCCGCAGTGGACCCACTGTCCACATCGATTGGACCCTCTTCCTCGGTAATTGCCACGTCCCTGACCTGGGATATAGCGACATCTGCGGTGTCCGTGCCAAACAATGGGTTTCCGAATTCGTCGAGGCCAAGCCGGCGTTGGCGAAAATGGAAGATAATACACATGACGAGGAGCGACCCCTGCATAACGCCCGAGACGGCGAACGTGATCCAGCCTGAAACACAGTGAGTTCAGTTTGCAAGTAGCGGTTGAGAAACTATTTTGATACGTACTAGTCCAATTTGTTCCAGGCCTGTATTGGCATGATATAAGTGGTTGAAACAACCCATGAAGGCACCACTTACCGGAGCGCAATGCTAAGCACCATCAGAACCGCACCGGGGCTCTGTATACACATCATTGGTATACTCAGCGCACCTACTATTCCCGCTCGGTACGTGTGCACCAGCTGCGGCGCGTATTGAACCGCCGCTAGTAATGCGGACGAGACACCCAGAAATGTGGCCCACTTGCCCAACAGTTCCGGGAGGGGAACGTCGGGCGATGACGAGGTCGAAGTGGTAAGTAGGAGATAGAAAGATGTAAACGTGATAAAGGCACTGTAAGTTAAACTCACTGAGCAGTTACATGGTCGCGAGGCCGAGAATGACGTACAGGTGTATAGCGGTTACCCAAGCAAGGACGATAGAGAGGCTCCATTCAGAGCTCTTGATGGGAGATTTGACTGAAACGGGCGGCCGGGTGTCGTGCGTGTCGAGGGCAATTTCCGCATACTTGAGGTGTGGGGGGTAGTATATCATGTAAAGCACGAAGCTGCAAATAATATCAGCACACGTATTTGGTGCTAAGGTTTATGACACAACATTATCGTGAATAGACCCCATTGTAGCCCCAACTGTATTACACCCGCAGTCATTTCGAGACAACTGCTTAGACTCTTAAGGTCCAGGACGAGACTAAATGAGTGGCAACTACTATACAAGAACGCAAGGACTCACAAAGACAGGACAACACTTGACAATCCTCCACTGCATGGTCACCCTGACAACTATTGAATCGAAGAGCTACCAAAGCATACGACATATACACACATATTGAGAAAGCCTGCAGCAGATGATGTGCTTCCGAGCAGGAGAAACCAAGGGCTAAACCCTTCCGACGAGCCCTTGTTGATTATCCGTAGGTGCTAGGAGACCTAGTTATGAGTAACGATACAATAACAAAGAGGCTACACATACTTGCGGTGCATAGGAGATGACCATGCCACAGCACAAGCCAAAAGTGAGAGTCGCGGTGAACCAGTCATGTTGCTGTATAGTCGACATCAGTGAGCAGAAACTCAAACGATATTACATTGAGCTTACTGGGACACAAATGCCGTCCATGGAAGCGGCACAAAAGAAAGTCGTTGCCTGGGAGCAAGTGGTCCTGAGCCAGGACGCGTTGGACCCAACACGTGCGGTCACGGAAATGAATAGGTCATAAATCAGATTAGATTAGATTTGCGCCGAAACACTGAAGTCACAAGTGAGGGTATAAATTTTCCAGTACTTATGACAGTAAAATACACTAGCTCTCAATTAGAGAGTAAGTAATGAATCCAATAGAGTGAAGATAGAGTCCAAGCTGTCATCATACTGTGGTTTATAACCGCCCGCCTAAGTTTCGGAGGAGAAAAGAGTAGGGAATGCTGACAAGTCTGAAGTGCCAAGGGGTAATGGGAAGAAGGTACTTGTCGAAGAAATTGGAAAGGCGGGCGAGAAGGAAGAATCGAAGGAGGTGGAGGGGTTTGACGCGTGTTCCCTAGGTACCCAGAAGGGGTCGGTGAAATGGGGGGGTTCCCACTTCGCCAACTGGGCGTATCCATCTTGGTGTTCAGGAACATTAAAGGCAGCCTGACGAAGTCTTAATCAGCGTCGCGTACTAGATAAAAGACGAAGACAACATACGGAACTGTCTCCCCCGTACTCGTCCTGCGCGTTTATACCAAATTGCGAATAATCCACCACATACGCCCCCGTATTCAGGGGCGTGCGTACATCTGACACCTTCTTCCCGAGCTCGAGAAGTACTTGGCTCGTCGGAGAGAGGTGCATCCAGAGAGGATCGGGTGGGTTAACCAATGCCGACGCAGGGGGGAGGAAGGGTGGGGCAGAGGTGTACATCACGACGTTTGAAGGCTGGCGGGCGAGGTCGTCGCGCGTGACGAGGAGTGTACGCGGGGCGGTGGGGTTGACGAGTAGGGTCGGGTCTGGAGCGGGGTCGCAGAAGCGCGAGGCGCCCGGAGGACAAGACGAGGGACGGCGTAGTGGCGGCATTGGTACCAATGAGGTTTGGTCCTTGGTGCCAAAGGTAGTGAGCAGGCCATCATCGTCGATGGGCCACTTGAGGTTGTCACTGTCGCCATTATTCTTGACCTCCCCATGTTTCTTTGTCTTTTTCTTCGAATTCCCCGCCGCCTCATCGCCCGGAGCTTCAAGAAGGTTATATCTCCCCGCCTTCTCCTTTGAGCGATAGGAATAGTGGGGGTACTTCTCCCTGTGCCCCCTCTTCTCCTCCTCAGCCATCTTCACCCATGGGTAGCGTTCTTCGGGGCTCATACGGCGCCAAACGTTCCCGGCGAGACGCGATAAAGCCTGGTTGTCATTTTTGATGTCCGATGCCTTTTGCTGGCGAACAAAGTCACAACGGAAGAGTATAAACGCATTTCGAGGGCGGGGTATATGGTTGGCTAACTGGCGACGCGCGTGAGATTTCTTTGTGCGATCGGGGAGGCAGTAGGTTGGTGTTGGGAGCCAGGTATCGTAAGTGATAGTTGGATTCGAAGTCAAAGGCTGTGGGTCGTTCGTCGTAAGCGTGGTGTCAAGAGGCAAATGCGTCGAAGGTTCGAAGGAATCCTCCATAGAGAAGACGTCCAAACGCTCGAGGAGGACGAGAGATTTATTTTGGCGTACACCTTCTCTTTATTTGAAAGGGATTTGTCTGAGCTCCGCACTTGATTGATAAAGCGAGGTCTTGAGCAGGTCTTTGAAGTAAATCAATATCGATAACGCGCCTAGGAATGTTGAATGAAGATGAGTATGTTGAAATAGTCAAAGAGAAGTAAGTTCACGAAGTCTTTGAACAAAATATCCGATTAGATTGCAATTGCGATATCTCCGTTTCGATATGATCCCTCAGGCCTCATTGTCCGGCAGGAAGGCATGCCAGAAAGAGCCAATAGGTCAAGACGCTATGGTATGGAGTGAAAACGCGTTCTCGTTCCTACCGAGGCAAATATATTGACCCTGGGTTGGAGTAATGGGCCGTTGACGGTTCGAATGACATCGCAGTTCTACATCGCACAACGTATTCCAAGTGCAGAGGTTATATGGACGTTCACAGCGCGTTAGTTTTCCATGCCTTGCTTAAGCAGCAGCCTTGTGAGTGACGAAGACCATATTAATTGATGCCATCACACTCAGAGCGCTGACCATTCTTCAACTTGGTCACATTCTTCGTTATCGTTTCAACGTTCAACCATTGGACCATTGTATTCAGAATTCTGGGTGAGCTCCCTTTTCATAAGGCTCAGTAACAATGTTGACGGGGTGGTTTTCAACAGAGTTAAGCTTTTTTAATCTGTCATATCGTTGTCATACTATCGTCGTGGCAAATATATTTCGTTGCCGCTTAATATCATAAGGGTCGGTATACGAACCTGTTGGCAGTGTTTGACAGGGGACGCGCTTGACGCAAAAGCTTCATGTGGATTGTACACATAGGTGACGTGATCATGATCGCGCTCTTCTCAACGTTCTCCAAGCTCACACCAAGCTCACACCAAGCTCATCGCGCTCCCCTCTGGACTACATATGTTTCGTAACAGAGGCATTGTTTCAAGTAGCAGGAAAAATGAAAATGAGATTTCTGGGCACTCATTAGGAATATAACCCAAGTTAATCCCTACCCTTTGCCTATCCTCTCTTTTCATCTTGTACATGAGCCATATCTTTGGTAAGTTCCACGATTCGGTTCGAATAGCCCCAATCGTTGTCGTACCAGGAGACGAGCTTAGCAAAGTGGCCATCTATCACGCTACTGGAGGAAGCATCAACGGTGGTGGAGGCATCGGAACCGTGAAAGTCGGTGGAGACCACGTCATCCTCGATGTAGACAAGAATGCCCTTTAAAGGGCCATTAGCAGCATCTTGAAAGGCATGCTTGATATCCTCATAGCGAGCATATTTTTCAAGTTGAACGTCTAGAATGACAACTGAAACATCGCCGGTGGGCACACTGATGGAGAGATCGCTGTGGCCATATATTAGCGGTTAGTTAACTTGTAATGCAATTCAGGGGAGACTGACGTGAGCTTGCCGTAGAGGCTGGGAATGACTTTAGCAAGGTCGTAGGCAGCTTTGGAGGACGAGGGGACGATGCTGGTGTTGTTTATGCTGCGTCTGCTGCGCCAGTCATTCGGGGATGATGATACGTGGGTTCCATCCATAGCGTTCGCAGCGTGTGTGGTAGTAATCGATCCCCCGAAGCCGAATTTGTCTTCCGTAGTGTTCGCACCGCGTATGGTAGTGATCGACCCCCCAACGATGCTGAATTTATCATTGAGAACCTTGGCGAGGGGCGCAATGGCGTGAGCGCTGGGAGTCCCAGCGGCAATCTGAGTGAGAGAGAAGAGTTTGGATGAATCACGAGGTACCTCTCATCCAGAAGAAGAGTCAATACGAACGACAGGGTAGCTTGGATCATACTTATCGAGGTTGACACCAGGAATAAACGTGGGAACCCTGTCCGAGGGACCAGCAATGATAACTTTCTTGGCACCACCTTTCAGATGGAGCTCAGCCCTGTTTCAAGAATCATCGTAGAGACAGAAGTTCGAAACACTTCGGATGATTGTGCTCACGCTTGGTCCTCGATGTTCGCGGAAGAGGAAAACTGGGAATAAGAGGAGGTTTACGGGCTAAGTCTCGCTCCAAGTTCGAAAGAACATACCTTGGTATCAAGGACACAATCCACCATTACCGATCCCCACTTGATGTTCTGTGGATTCTTCTCGCGGAAGAGAGCGATGGGTTTGTTATTGACAAAAAGTTGTCCATTCTTCGCCTCGACACTTCCTTTGAAGAGCTCGGGGCCAGAATCGTACTTGAAGAGGTAGACCTAAAAAAAATCATTTAAAAACCACCTATCAGACAGATGTTTGTAACAAATCTGAGCGAACCATGAGATCAAGGCTAATGGACAGGCTGTATGAGATATTTGAGATGATGTGAATAACAAGTAGAAAAACGGTAAGACTCACTCCGATTCGTTCACAGCAACGACTTCAACATCATCTTTTCCAAGGGAAGCACGGAGCAATGTTCGTCCGATTCGACCTGAAATCGGCTTACGCTTACGCTGCCTCTGGATGTCAATGTCAACTTACCATATCTGAAGAGAGGCCGTGTCAACTTTCAGCTGATACACTCAATAAGATGGGAAACAGGAAGACATACCCATTGATACCTACTTTGACCTAGGAGAGAGTAAGTTCAGGCATGAGAAAAGAAGCAGTCGGGCTGACCATGATATAGAGTAATTCGGTGGGAGGAGGAAGGGAAGGAGAGAAATGAAGTGGCGAGCGTTCAGTGAAGGTTATATCTTAGTTTGAACATTACTGACTACAAAGTTGACGTTTCGATTTACGGATTGAGAGCCCTTGCGATGTCCGCCACTCATGACAGCAGAATGCTTTTAGTGTTCCGCGTCATCCCCAAGTATAATTGAACCCGTCTTCGTTGAAATTTCTCGGGCTCCTGCGACAGGGAAGCAAATGGCCTGAAAGTAGTATGAATTCGAAGACTATGATGAAAGGCAAAGAATGATCTATATTGACTGCGTTCACATACTATGTATATCTGCATCACAGCCCATGCTACTGAGAAGAGCTTGCCTGCCCTTGAAACCGCTCGTCAGGTGAGGTGTGATTGGGGTGCGTTGATGATGTACAAGTAGTTGAAAGGAAAGTCAGACTCTGAAATAAGAACGCACGTGCATCGGTGGCGGTCAAAGGTGGCGATTCGGCGACGATTCAAAACACGATTTAGAAATGGATTCGTCTTTGACTCCAAAAGGTCGAGAATCGTGGGAAAGGGCGAATTGTTGCTGAATCGTCGAAGCGGCTCCAGAAGAAACACTACGAGAGAGTTATGGTGTTATATCGTGCACTGCGTTTGGTTTCACAATCATCGCGACAGTGAGCATCGCTTCCCTCATGTTCACGTCGGGACACTGGTGCTTGGGGATCCGCTGAAGGAGTTCTTCTTGAGCGTGACCATTGAAGCCGGAGAGCACTTGCCGACTGCAGCATTTCGCTCCAGATTCCTAAACGGGGACACAACAATCCTGAAGATGACCAATCAGTGAAATTTTCAAACAGACCAACTCGTTCTTACCTCTGTTAACGTGGAGGAGGGCTGGCAGGACTTCAATGCCGGACTGGATACCAAAAAAGATGAGAGGCTTGGAAGTTGCGTCTGTGCCCAAACCAGTCGACAGCCCACCTTCAGCACTATTATACATGACGCTAATGATGCTGATGGCGAGGGCGTGATGCTGCAGCCTGCTGTATGATGGCATAGTTTACGAATTCGAGGTGGTGGAAACAAGAGTTGAGCAGCGGCGAGCAGAAGAAGGATGTTCAATGCTTTGTTGGTAATCTCGGCGGTGGCTTTGGGCAATGTTCCCCCGTCGGCCGAGTCCTAATGCAAGAAGGAGAACTTGTCGCGACAGTCGCATGTGTTGATACACAACCTGACTTCAACTTCAACCGAACCCATCACCACTCTATCTAGATGATGCTTCTCCAGCCTCTCATCTCCAAAACTTCAAGAAATCGACAGGGGCAATTTATATCAACATCAATAAGGTAACAGAGATTATGGAGGTCGTGGTACATCGGAAAGTTCGGAGGGCGGGTTGAGGGTCTAATTTTAGCACAACAGTTCTTTACGTTTGCGTGACTGCAGCAGTGCGTACTCTTAAACCTGCCAGCTAGTACCTTTCACCATAAATTTATGCCCTCAATTGTGGAGGGCAACACGTCGATGCAGTTTCTGATCTGCTTTAACGTTGCAACACGGTCGTAATTCAAACCACCACAACCCTCCTTCCCACACGTTGCTTCCCAGCAGGCTTTTGCTTCAGGCCAATCCAATGTATCAACTCCCAACGTATCTCCTAGTGGCCGTCTATCAATTTCTGCGAACATAGCGTTCTTGAAGTTCTTCCATGTGCAATTATCCAGTTGTGTCACGCCGCAAAGGCCACAATGATATGGAGAGCTGAAGGCATAGTCAACGTCGATGCTAATTGACCAGAGACTGAAAACTTTCCTGTTTCCTGCGGCAAATCTTTCGGGGCTATCTATCAGCTTCTTAAACATCTCTCGGCGCTTTAGATGAAGATTCAGCAACTGTTCCAGATCCTTCGACGATAACCTCGCTAACGCCTGTGCATGTATTGGGTCGTCTAGATTTAGCTTTAACGTCTCAGTTGACGCAAGCTTAGCCTCTTCTTTCCAATCGAAATGCTTGGCGAGGACGTATAATCTCAGAGGATCGGATACAAGGAATTGTGGGCAGACCAGCGAAGCTCGTATGTTAGCGATAGGGCCAGGTGTATCCCACTTCTCTGCTGCCGCGAGCACGCGTTCGAGATCGTCGTATGACTCCCATATTGGGATTGGGACGTTATACATGAGGCGAAGCAGCCGTTCGAGGACGAAGTCCGATTCATAGATGGGAATCTCTTCTTCTGAAGAGTCGTCTGAGCTATTCACTAGACCTATCTCACCCCAGCCCTGAACCTCGGCGCCGCGCCTGGGTGGCTGAGGGAGGCTGAAAATTGTGTCGAAGAGCCCTGATGTGGTGCGCAGGGTGTATGAGCCGACACGGTAAAGAGTCCCTTCGAAGGACCGGAGCATTACACTGTCAGCGTCGGGGAGCGAGAACTCTGGATGGAAGTTCCTCGATCCTGCTGCGCTCTGTGCGAGGGCGTTGTCAAATCTGGCGTAGAGTGGTGCTGGCATGGCTAGGAGGTATGATGGGCTGTACTAGCCATTATCTCATATCAGCATGGGCCATAAATGCTGTCAGACGATATTCTTTTGGCAATTCTTAGGGGCGGGGCTGATACTGACCTTTGTGCACCATGGAAGTTTCCAGTGGTGCGGCGTCTAAGGGATTTAGGGTCCATGTACATGAACCCTGAAACCAACCATTCAACAACTCAATTTCATACGGTTGAGGCCCAAACTTAGGCCTCGGGCCCGAGCCTGTCCGTTGTTGATACCCGGTATCATATTGCAACGAAGGATAGACGGGGATGGGCGCCAAATAACATTCGCGGCTGTGGCGCCGGAGAATGTGCGATGTGCGCGTTATGTCCGTCCGCTTCGTTGGATATCACATGGCTTCTTCCTTGAGCCCTGATACTGAGCAGGTTCATCGATTTCCTTGCTCATATGCTAATCGAAACTGTGCCATATCGGGGCTTTTGAAGGGCCTCAACCCATGCATCACATCTTCCTCCAAGCCTCATTATCTCCTTTGTAGATCGCTGCGACTCGGAGCACATTTTAAGCGCATTTTTTTTTTTTTTTTTTTTGCATACGTCAATGCGGTGAAAAATGCAGCTATATGGCAATAGTGGGGGTATGACGGGAGCGATGCGTAATAATATTGTACAGGACGTAGTAACAGACGGGAAAACAACAGACGATAGCGATTTCCCACTCTAATCTTAAGCTTGTGGTAGCCATAGTTCAAGTGACCATCTCGCGTTCACGAAGCCATTATGCACCGTAGAGACGGGGCTATGAAACGTCTGTTCTGAAGACAATTCTCTAGGACATGCCGTTGTGTTATCGATGTCGCAGCTCGCGTGCAAGTCGCCAACAAAGGATAAACGATATCAGGGAGGAGACGCCGCCCAGCCTGTAAGAAAGGTAAACATATGTCAGCTACTAAAAGTTGGGCGAGGGTTAGGTAACTAACCGAAAGATATACACGATAGCGTTTGACTGTCCGCCCCTCTCCGCCATATCATCCCTGGTTACGAGGGCACCTACTTCTCTAATGACAGTACGAACTAGAAGTTCTGTCGAGTTGGAGCCGGGAAAAGATATTCCACCTGCCACAGGTTGGAGTGATGGTGGCACTACATGCGTCTGGGGCTGAATCGGGTCGAAGATGGCAAATATAACTGCGGAGAGCCCAGTTACGAGAAATTGTGGTATAACGACGAATATGTTATGTATGCCCTACGAATCTTGCGCATCAGCAATGAGAATATGGAAGGAAGGGGCCGGACGTACGAGGATTATACCAGCCTTGGCACTCAGCCCACCTCCACTCTCATTCATATTTTTTGGGTGTCTATCAGTGTCCCCTCCGACATCCTCCCATTCTGTGTCTTCGTCATCGAGGTGGAGTCTGCTCGTGCGTGCGTGGTGGTTGCCGAGCATGATCGGACTCCCCAGGGGGGCAGGTGCGGCTACTGGCGTAGGCCCATCATCGCCAAATTCAGATTCGTCATCTGAACCGGTATTGTGGTGGTGCTCAGTTGAGCTGCGGAGGAAGGCTGCAGTCTCTCCAACTGCCTCGGGATCATCTATGGGCGTGCGCGCATCGGTGAGAAGGATGGAGTCGCGCACGTTGGCGTTGGGGTCTGGGGTGGTGAGGATGGCTTCTGCTAGCTGTGGCGGAAGTAAGCACAATGGCCACTGGGGAGTGAAGTAAAAAATGGCATACTAGGGAAAAGGGCGCCCATTGGTTTATCGTCCAGGAGAAGCCTGTGACGGTTGTAAGAATCGTAGCGCCCATCACTGTATCAGTGAACCTATAGATGTCGTCAGCTCTGAACACTGGTCAAGTGAAGAAAGAGACGTACAACGTAGCAAACATGCACGCTGTTAGCACGAGGTGGCTCATGGCCCAAAGACTCCCGAGGTTCACCTTCACCCGCTCAGGAATCTGTAGAAATCCCTTGCCGCTTGGGGAGCCCAGACCAGCTCTGGAACCTGCGCGTTGCCGCTGCGTACGCGTTCGTGTGGCTGGGGTAGCAACAAAGAAGGGGAGAATGATGTTGAGTATGAGTGCTAAGGCGGATGAGTAGAAGAGCGCTCGGGTTCCCAGACGCGTGGCTTCAGAGTCGCGTTCGGCTGGAGTGACACTCGCAGAAATCGGCGTAGAGCGCCTGTATAGGTCGCCGATGTAAATTGTAGTGTAGAATAAGAGTGGGAACCAGGCTATTGATGCACTGTGGTTTCAATTAGGCAGTGAGAGTAGAAGATTGAGGATGTTAGCCGTACAAGAATTGTATCATACACTGCGAGAGGGGTCAATAAGTGAATAAATGGACCATGATAGGGAAAGACTCACTATCTGACGGATTACTGGTGGAAGGGTAACAATGTTGACCCACAGTTCCTTGACTTCACGAACAAAACGGTTGGGTCGTTTTCCAAACGTATGCTCATTATTTTCCAAGAGTACGCGTTCCTTGACGCAAACAGCCATCGTAACGTGGCCTGCGATTAGGAGGATGGACACAATCACACTGAGCACCTCGAGCTCGGTTGTTCCCAGAAATGGAAACACTGAGGGTAGCGGGATGGTACCAACGAAGAACCCGACCACGGAGCCAATCCCAAGCATACGGGCTGCCCACGCATTTCCAGAGGCCTGGGTTGCAGCAGGTAACGTGTCGACAAGAAGGGCACGGTCCATAGCCATGACTGCGTTGATAGAAAAGTCGACGAGGTATATGGAGAAGACCGCGAGTGCGATGGTCAATGTCGTATTGGCCGACGAATCTCGAATGGTGAATATCGAGGCGAAATCGCGTGTGTATCCCAGTAACAACATGGAAATGCAACAAATTAGGGTCCCCATAATCATAAATGGTCGCCGCCGGCCGAAGCGAGAGGTGGATGTGTCGGCGAAAGCGCCAATGATTGGCTGCATGAAGAGCCCTGAAAGCGGGCCCGCGAGGAAGACCAAGGACATGGCGGACTTGGAGAGACCCAGGGAGAGAAGATACGGTGACGCGTATCCCATTTCCACAGACCAAAATATCTGGACGCCAAGGAGTCCGATGGTGATAACGGGAAGGTGAGTCCATTTGGGCCCAATGATGTGGGCTTCTCCAGTAAACTTTTGGGTACTAGGCGGCCCGTCAACTGAGAGAGGAGTGTATCCCGTCATTGTGTAGGAGGATTGTCCCACTAGAAGAAAAGGGAACGGGTCGTCAGTGTTCAAGTCGCGTGATGCAGGTTTGTGACGCACCAGAACTCGAAGATGATACGAACTCCTGCCCTACAGATAGTTCAAGGCACTATTTTATGCGCAACCAAGAGCTACAAAATAAGATAGCTATGTTAGAGGACTCAAGTGCGATGGAAACGCGCAAAACTAACCACGTATATAATAATAGTAAGCTAAGCGATGACACTGACCCACTCTTGGGTGATTTGATGAGCTGGTGGAATCCTAATTAGCTGGGTGAGTATATAACTCAAATATAAACGTACTTGTAAGATTCGTATTAGCTTAGGCGTCTGTCAACATGCCAAAATGACAAAGTCCAAGATTGAAGGTCGTGGCCAACGGTGAACGGTGAACGGTGAACG
>JABAJS010007718.1:0-32256 GCA_018221635.1 Tephrocybe sp. 10521TJB
TGGCTGTTGTTGATAATGTGCTGTCCCTCGCCGCTGAGAAGGTGAGGGAACCTGGAATCCAGCACGAACAAGCAGTTTCAAAGTCGACCTTTGCGGATGTTGATACGTCCCCAACTGTTTTTGGGTCCAATCCCGTAGCTCCGAATAGAATGCTCAAGAACGTACGATGGTATCCAAGCAGAGCCGATGATAATTCGGTGGTCTGGGCATACGTCAATAACCACATCATCAGGGTTGGAAAGGATCATAACTGGGTCGTTATTCCCGTTGGCATTACTAGTGGTTGATACAATATGTCTAGCTGTCGAAATGAAGTCGGGGAGCATGACTCGCCCATGAGGGTGACAGGCAAAAAGCGTCCTGTGCCTCAAGACCGTTGAATATCTTTGCCACATATCCGACTTTCACTATATAACTATATAACGCTATAATGACCAGTCGCATACCAAGAGAAAGACGATGAGAGGACCTTTTACAGAGATATAAAACAACAGGAAGGAGATATGACACACAAACCAGGGGGCTTGAGGTATTTATTGCCTTATTTTCACGGCAACCCGGGACCCCCATGGGCGCGCTCCTGATCATCCTTATCGAAAGTCCAGACGGCAACCGAACAGCCATAGTCATGCGAGGAATGCTTCCCGGACGACCCATCAAGAATTTCCATTCCCCAAAGGAAAGAAACTACTCTTTCTTCGTCCTTCGTGAACCGAGGATTTATCATGCCTACCTGTGATGGATATGGTGCTCCACGACATACCGAGAAATCGGTGTACCCTCTCCGTCAAGCGACCCATCCGCCCTGGTCAACGCACGAAAGCTCGATCAAATTTTAATCAATCGTGCAACAACGCCAGTCTACACCCTTCAAATTGTCTAGTCCTCGTCTTCAGCCCATTTTTGGGCTGGGACTTACTAGGAATCTTAATGGATCAACCAAAGCGTCGGCCGTCGCTCATTAAGACGGACAAAGAACTGTCATATATCCATGCTGCGTGTGTAGGTCTTTCCATCCCCGAGCTTCAATCCCTCCATGTCAGGAGATGCTTCATCCTCACGACCCTGTGGCGCACCACATTTAACAACCACTATTTAGTTATACAGATGCGGTGCGGCGGATTTCGTACGTTCCTTGGAGCCCGCCGCTGCGGACGATAATGGGCGTGAAAATAGTAATGGTAAAGCTTCAAAAGCGTCCTCCGAGGACGTATCGCAGGAGTTGTTTCCCAAATTACGCACGATCATGGCGGATTCGTGGAATATCGGAGAAAGTTGTAATCAGGGTTCAAGTTCTTGGGAAGTACGACCCGGTTGGTAGTCGACACTTGGTGAGAATTCTGAAGGAACGTCAATGCATAGGATTAGTGTTGGACGACCTCTCCATTCGCCGGCCATTCAACCTTTTACGCTCAGTCGTGAAAAATGTTGCTTGGGATGGGGAGATACAACGTCGGCCCTATTCGTAAATCACGTTCTGTGTTCGACCATGGTACTTGTTGGGTATTCACTATACTTAACACTAGTTATACTTAATTTGTATGAACATAAAAGACCGAGAAGAAATGTGTATAAAAATTCTCGGAGTACGCATCCTGCTAGTAGCTACCAATCGGAGAACCCCACGATCTTCCCATCCCAGCTCCACCAAATCATCTCATCCCACTCATCGCCTCCAGCACATGCTGTATCTTTCCCAAGCGCTCTATCCAATCCATCGCGTCCCACTACCCAGACACCTTCCACAGCGTTCCCTTTCTTCTGCGTCTTCCTCGGTTTACCTGCGTGCGGGTCTACACTGCGGATTCCAGACTCTTCAAGGAATTCATCGAGCGTGCTCTCCAAGGTCATAGAAATGTTCTGACGCGGTATCCATGCCGGATGGACGAATCGACGCGGGGCGCGGAGAAGGATGTGTGTTTGGGTTGGAGCTGAGAAGTTGGGTATTATATTATTGTTGTTTGACGAGAATAATAAGTAAATTAAGAGGGCTTACCCAAGTCGGCGGACATGCCATCGCCTTCGGCATCTGCCCCGGCGAGCGTTCGTGAGAGGAGGCGCTCGGCTGCTTTAAGAGCCCTTTGTTGCTCTGCGTGACTGAGATACGATGGTTCTGGAGAGGGCGAGCGTGATTCTGGTGGTGATGAATTGGAACCGTCTTCGTCTGTCTCTACTCCTTCGTCTTCATCGTCTTCATCTTCGACTTCCTCTGCATCATCGTCATCACTCTCTTCATCGTCATCTTCAGAGGAACCCTCCTGATCACTGTCATCCTCCGCTTGCTCTTCGTCGCTCTCGTGAGTGGAACCCTTATCTCCACCACCAGGTCCCTCGCTTTTCTCTACCACGTCATCTCTAGCGCCAATTGCTTTCACCTCTAGCCCGTCCACAGCGAATATCACCTTCGCCTTGGCAGAAGCGGTGCTTGAGCCCACGAAAATACCCAAGTATGCGCGTGCATGACCAGGTTTGTAATCGACATTAGTTTGATCCTCTTGGTCTTTCGCTGCAGAGCGCATCCGGGCAAAAGCCGAGGAAAGGGCGGTGAATGTAGTGTTTAGGTGTGACGTGAGTGTGTCAAAGGACGATAGTAGCTCGCTTCGTTGTTTTAGCGCCTTTCCAGAAGACTATTACATGAATGAGAACAGGTCAAAAACCAAGTTGGAGCATTTTGGAGAACTCGTTGACGTACTTTAGTGTTTGACAACCTCGAAAGTTGTACTAAAGGTCTAAGATGGGAGGTCAACAATTTTTCAAACATTCGGAAAACGAAAATAAATCTCACAAAGGAACCTGGCTCTTTAGGAATAGAACATGTCCTATCAAGCTTATGGCCAGGCTAGCAGCGACGTTATCTGATATTGAATCGCAATCTAGAGAGACTATCGGTTTTGAACTCATTGAACTTGTTTCGAGTCCTCCATCCTTCAATTCCTTGACAGAGGGTACCTCTTCGCGTGAAGATGTGTTGGAAGTGGCAATGATAGAGGAACTGGATGGGATTGGTGCAGCTGTCGCAAGCGCAACTGGCATCTTGGGATTTTGACCGATGAAAGCGTTCAACTGCAACGTTCCGAAGTCGCGCTTTCAAGCACGTGAAATTCACGTGCCGATATTGAACGTGTTCCCAACCAAGTTCCAACGACGGACCAGTACTAACGTACCTAACTTTAAGTACTTAGTGGCGCTAAGCATTGCACTCGATGACCATTCGGATCAATAACGATCAAATACATAGCCCAACTAATGCTAGGATATACACTCCTCTTGCACTGGAGCATTTTGTCGTATTTTTCACGTTTTCTCACACTCCGCTGATTATTGATGCATGTTCAGAAGTTTGGGATTTGTCGCGACTTTCGTCTTGCCTAGCGAAGTAATCAGGTACGTAGCCTGGCTCAAGTGAAGTTCAACTTTGTATCAATGTTAACTTTCAAACAACTTGCAGCTACATGTTGGTCGAAGAATTTCTGGCCGTAAGTGATCCCAGATATCAATTCCAGCTATAGGTACGTGTACATGGAATCATTTAAATAAGGAATCTAAGATGGTTATGGGCAATATTCTACATCCCCCGTATGCCCCTTCCATTCAAAATGCACTACATCAATAATCTTCCGCAAATTAACCGGATTCAACAGACTCCGTGTGGTATCGGCGAGCCATGCCAGAAGCGTCTGCGGCGAAGACAGATGCAAAGGATACAGCATGTCCATCTCGGATCGCCGTCTTGACACTCGAGGGCCGTCATCCCCCAGTGTACCATACACAGCTAATGCCTCCAGTAACCGTTCATACTTTCCGTCCGACATCGATCTATACTCGCAGGACGAGTATCGCGTTACTTCTTGCACCTCATGAACCTGTTCGTACAGTTTATGGTGCGACGACATGACAGCCCAATTGCAAAAGCCCATGAAGAGCAAGGCCTGCAACCGACTTGACTCGATCGCTCTGCATGCTTGATCGAGACACGACGAAATTAGTCCGTCCAGGTACTTGCAGAGACATCCCTGAACACCCCGTAATACAGGGTTTTCTCTCGTTTTTCGCATAGTGTCGCTGCGAATATCGACCAACTCGTTAATCAGGCAGCACGACTCAGCCAACTGCATGTACTCCTTCTCCGTGAGCGCCTCCCCTGTTGCAATGGATGCAACCGTGACCCCGCCAAAAATGCCCAGGTCAATGTGTCGATGGACAGTCAGGCCAGTCATCCGGCTTCCATAGATGCCCTGACGCCTCCGAGCGCGCGCATGGTCGCGATAATACCCCAACACGCGAAACTGGATTATCATACAGACGTTGCAACCAAATTGCCAGTCGGTGATGACGCCAGCCATGTTGCACAACTTCAGAAACGCCATGGCTGCACCACCAACTCGTTGCAACACAGACAGGGTCTCTTCCTCTATTGATTCGCCGTAATCCGCGATTAGGACGTCGTTTCCGGAGTCCGCAATGGCCCACAGAAGGCCCTCGTCGCACATGCCTCCTCCAACCGCCATAATGAAGAAGTACTTTGCGTCTGCACAGAGTTTCGACTGTTCTTTGGTGGGATAGAGTCGGTGATACAAGGATGGGTCTGTGTCGCAGCGTGGATCCGGGCGTCGATCTGGGGCGCCGACTGAAGGTAAAACGGTCGTGGAGCCATGGCACGTATGAGGGGGAGACTGCTCTTCCGAGTTAGACATAATATGCTCGACAACGGCGTTCTGGAATTTCTCTTGGGTAAAGATATCATGAATATTCCATTCCTCCCATCTTTGGTTGACCATCTCCGCTGCCTCAAGCGTCTTTTTGATAGCATGACATCCGCTCCATTGGAGTACGTCCTCGACGCTGGCACCCGGAGGAACTGGATAAAGTCCCGCACAAGAACAGTTGGTTCGGGAATCATACCGCTCGCTGACGACGTTGGTTTCATCGCATGAGGGAGGAATTCTTCCACCGAGGGCGAGTTGGTTGGTATTGACCATGTGTCGGACAATGGTAACAATCTGCTTTAGCTGTAATGGATTTTCCAGTAACTGGGGGAGATTTTCATCCCAAAAAAGGGTGGCAAGGGATTCAAGGGATGGAACAGAGGTGTCGAGTGCCGCGCTGTCCGTCGTGGAAAGCCACACATCTACCCAGGCTTGATATACACGCAGTCTGAGGCTCTTCGTAGCTGACATCTTTCGTAATGAGCCTTCAAGGGCGATATTTCGAGGAAGAAAGGAAAAGTAATACGTAGGTCATCTCGCTTGATAAATATACACTACGTTCCGCAACCAAATATCAGAGGCCTGGTCAGGCCGGTTAGACGGAGCTGGCATCATCTAAATAGGTGATCTACTGACAGGCCTCTCAATATGATCTGGTTTGGGGTTGTATAGCTGCCCCTACATCAGGACTATAGCCACGCCACCCATATAGACCGATCCAAGGGCCTATCTAGTTCGGATAAAGATATCTACGTCACAACTACGGTTCGATCTCAATTACGTCTTTCTCCATTACCACTCGCACCATTGAGTTCTGCTCTAAGTTGAGTCAAAAATCATGCTATAGCACACCAGTGTAGCGAAGTCAGGTCTTTCCTTGTCTGAAACAAGGCTGTCAATATTGTTGATGTACATGCACTTAAACAGACTTTCGTAAACATCTCTGGTCATGTCTGTTTAGCCGCCTAAACGTAGCCTATACCCTTACACGATCAACTACAGCCAACCGAACCCTTTATATAAATGACCAGTAAGAAATAATCTATTCGGACCCACCACAATCAACAACACCTAAACAGACCCTCTAATATTTGGGGGCGGATATATCAAACCAAAACTGACAGTCACGGGTAAGGGTTATCCATGAGGGTTGGGTACCCTTACCCGCGCGGGTACGGGTACGCATGCGCTACCCCTGAGCTTTACATAAAACGAGTCCTGGAACGTCCAAAACGGTTAGAAATGACTGGATTAATGTCAAAATACTTCAACAACAATGATCTGACCATAACTTTATCAATACCTGTCCGTTTTGGATGTTCCCCGGGCCAACAAAATATGTCTCTACTCGAAGATATGTGAGCTGTCTGAGCCCGTTTGCCATCTTCACAACATCGCTGCGGTGCAATGATACTGTTGTCGAAAGGATTAAGATATATTTGTAATTATAAGGTAATTAGAAGTTACTTTGGAATTTTCACGGCCTTTAGTTCCAAGGCATTGAATGAATCTATCTAATTCTCGTCGATATAATGAACGAAGTCAGAGAGAGCTGGTGCATGGTGGATGGTCACTTAAGAGTGAATGTGACAATGCCGTTTTTGATCTAATTACATTTTAATCTTATTTTATATTCAGAGTCCATATTAATGAAGGGTTCCGAGGGAAATGGGGCCGCACACTAAACCAGAACTCAAGTCTCATTGTAACAAAAAGCCTAACCTCTTGGCCGCGGAATGTGTTACTTTCACGACAAATGGACATCTGATCGATAAAGGCTCCGTTTTGTGGAGCGGATAATCCAAATGTCTTTTTTCTCTTGTCCCCGTCCATCCAGTTCCGGATTAACTAAGTACCAGTGTTGGCGCCCCCTCTGACTCCACCAATATTGCATTTACTTCCGTCACCCCGGTCCCCGAGACTTGGCACAAGCTACTATATTCTATATCTGCCTTTCCGAGCCTTCCCTTGTGATTTATTGACACGTCACAAACCCGTAGCTTAGCTAGGACTGCGAATCGCCCATTTTAGTCGCGTCGTGAGGCTGTAGCGCGTTCGTGACAAATCACGTGTGGTGACTGCACGACAGATTTCAGATTTCGGCAAACTGCATGGTTCGACCGCCACCACCACCACCGAGCATATCCTTTTTCGTTTTCTTGGACAATGAGATATATATTACGCCGAGCCTTATAAGTCATCCAACTCCCTTCAAGAATACTTCTTAGAGCAGAATGAATGTTATAAACCCCGAAGGATTGCCTGATGCTAACAATTCAGATAGGATCCCCTTTCCGGAAGTAAAGGAGCCCTCTGCACCAGAATCGCGTACGTTCAAATACTTGGATGAAGTTTGAGGTATCTGACGGTCCTTCAGCTGTATCTGCAAAGAGTCCAACAGGTAAGTAGGTATTTAATGTTTTTCAACATGCTGAATATTTCACTAGATTCACAACAAACGAGTTCCTCGAAACAGACATCGTCAGATAAGCTGTCTGCCCTACCAGCGTCTAAAAGCACACCAAATACAAATCGTTTTCTTCGTTCTCCAGTTCTCAGTACCAGCAATGTCATTCCAAACCGTGCTTACCGCCGAAGCCTCGACGTATCTGCTTCTCTTCCTTCGTTCTCAAACACCGACCTAGATTCTCCAATAATATGGGGCCATCGTTCTGCTGATCATTCTCCAGAGAAGGGCACGCCGAGGCAGAGGGTATCTTTTGACAGCGACCGAGCTTCATTACCAACCATCCAGAGTGTCCGACAAGGTACGGTGCTCCATTTTCTCAATAAAAAAATCTCACCCTTTAGAAGCTCTTTCTCGTATCAGTCGTACCAGCGAGCCTGCCGTCACGACTCCAGTCCAACGCTCCTCAGCCTACCGCCGCGACTCGCAGAAAGACCCCGAATCACCCAACCCCGGCTCCCGCTCCTCTTCACAATCCCGCTCTCGAGCTGCATCTCCCTTACGCATATTTCAACAATGGTCGGCCGGCCGACACCGCAATAGACAGCAGAACGACGAGCCATTCGTCCCCGTAGACCCCTATAAGTTCAATACCCAATTCCACTTCCCGTGTTTCTCAACCAGCACTGAAGATACTCCAATACGTACCCACACGCATACCCCCGATACCCCGGGGTGCGATGCGTGCATACCCTCATCGACGACCATTAGAGACTCGTGGAACAACACCCGCATCTTCCTCGCTGACACCCTCCCCCGCGAGGTATACCTGAACATGCTCCTCCGCCTCCCATCCATGTACTTCACCCGCGTCGCCCGCATCTTCGAAGACGCAGAGGTCAGCAAGCCCGACATCCAACGCATGATAGAGAGCGGTGGGGGCAGCTGCAGCCCGTTCTTTGGTCCCTCTGCGTCGGAACAGATCACCGTCGGTACCCTTGACTCGATACCGAATGTCGCACGGGCGGAGTATCCGCCTACACCACTGCAGGCGCCTAGTCAGACTCTGTCGCCGACTATGGCGGCAGGGATAGGGTTCGCGGCCCATGTTGGTACCGCGGCGGCTGGGACGGCTACAGTAGCGCCGTTACCGTTCCCGGATGAATGGACACCGCCGCTGGTGTCGCCTGCCCTGATACGGTTCAAGAATTCCTGGGAGGCTTTCGTTGATTCTCTCGTCAGGGAATGGAAGACTTTGAATGTCGTTTCTGCATTATTGCTCTCGTATGTTGCTAGATGATTCTTTCAACTGCTCCTGAATCTGATTACGATGGTGGGCTGATCCTAGAGCCATCCTTACCATGTTTCAGATTCCAAGCGCAGCAGACGATCCTGTGACGAGGACGGCAGCGCTACTGTCATTGATTTGTGCATTGATGAGCTTGTCTTACGGATGTATGTATATCGTTCGTTTTGGGACCATGCGGAGCATGTTTAGAGCGGCAAAATGGGCAGAGGTACGCGACCGTACCCCTGTGCTTGCCAAATATGATTCTGATACAGGTTTGTTTACAGGAGGCGAGAAAAACTGACACCCTCATATGGTGGAACGTTTGGGTATTGCTCGCCATGCCAGCTGTCTGGATGTCGTGGTTCGTATCTATGTCAAGTTCGTACTCATACTACACGCTAACCTCTGTTCAGGGCAATGGTTCTCTTCATTGTGTCAATACTGTCATACGTATGGCGCACAGGATCCGTAAACGATCCAGACAACCGACCTCCTCTCAGCGCAGACGCAGCACTAGCCACAAGGCTAGTTATCATGGGAGTCTTTATACTCGGGATGATATACTTCATCCTCATCGTTAGGGCCTTGCGGAGCTACGGGATGCACGCAAACAACACGGCCTGGCGTAGAAGAGAGCCCTCAGCCGCGGAGCAGACGCCCAGGATGCGCACGAGGGATGAGGAACCTACTGTTGTGGAGAGACGGGGTCGGGAGCGGGAGCGAGTAGTGTCTAGCCCGAGAAGGCGGGAGGCGACACCTGAGGTGGAACGTGGGCGTGGGGTGGACACGTACAAGGATGGGAAGAAAGATTCTAAAGGTGGCTTGAGGTCGATCTTGGGCCTTGGGATCATGGGTTTGGGGGGACGCGAGAACGAGCCAGCTATACATGTAGATTTGGAGAAGGGGCATGCCCTAGATGTGTAGGTTCAGGAATGGCTTGCCATGCATTGTCAATCATTGGTTCTACAGACAGCTATGATAACAATGTGAATTTTTGGAACGGGTGGCCCTCATCGTGATAGAACCAGTTGCCCGACAGAACCGCATGCAGGAAAGCCGAGGATGGATGGTGGTCAGGCGATGAGTGGGATGAGATGCTTTTAGATTTGGTAGAGCTAGGATGGGAAGATTGTAGGGTTCTCCCATTGGTAGCTACTACCAGTACGCCCGCCTTCTTATGGGGACCGAGAGACATCTTTACACGCAATTCTTCTCAGTTTGTTTATACTCATGCAAACTATTTCACTGACTATTTCATGCTGCTCAACAGTATATCTTCCCATCCCAATACCAATAACTTTTTTCATAGTGAATATTGTACCAACATCACAGTAGTTGAATCCAGAATCTGATTCACGAATAGGGCCGACGTCAGATCTACCCATCCCCATCGCAAGTAACTTTTTTCACGACTGGACTGAGCGGAATTTTTCCATGTCCTCATGATCAAGATTGAAGGACTTTCGAATGGCGAGGACTTGCAACTCTAATCCTATCAGTTGTCGCTCCTTCAGAATTCTCACCAAGAGTCGACTATCAAGTGCTAGGTCGGAGTTCTCGGCCAGAGAAACAGGATTACGACTTTGCCCAAAATTTCACGAATTTACGATTATAATGCGTAATTAGGGAAACCACTCTTGCAATGCCTCACCGGATGCTTGTGAATCTTCGTCATCACCCTTTTCACGCCCATTGTCCTCTACGGAGGAATCTACAGCAGGTTCCAAGGAACGAACGAAATCTGCACCGCCTTTGTGTGAATAGATGCTTGTCAACGTTGAAATTTTGCTGAATTTAGTGCGCCACAGATTCGCGGGGAAGGAGCATCCCCAGACGACGAGGGATTGAAGCTCGGGTATGGAAAGGCCTGCACAGGCAGCATGAATATATGACAGTTCTTCGTCCGTGGGAATACGCATTTTCAGGACGAGCGACGGCCGACCCTTTGGCACAACCGATACGAATCCTAGGTAGTCCCAGGCCTGAAGATATATTGTAGGGGGGGCCTGGAAAAATCGAAGGGTGTGGATTGGTGGTGCACAACTTTTGATCAAACTTTGTCCGAACTATCGTGCGTTGATCAGAGCAGATGGGTCGCTTGACGGAGAGGCAATAGTGATTTCTCGGTAAGTCGTGGAGGGGTGGGAAATATGGATAAGAAGCTCGGCACAGGTTTCTAGGCCAGCATAGATTTCAAGATCACGCAAGTGGGAGAGATGAACCGAGGAGGATAGTTTTTCCGTCTGACTATTGATGGTACACGCCTCCGTGAGCGTCAGCGATTGAAGCTGAGGCATTGTGGAGAGCATGCCAATCATGTCGCGGACGGAGAGTAGAGTCGGAGGCGTGCAGAGCTCGAATGATGTAAGGCGCCCGAGGACCGGGGAGTCCAAAGGTATGTTAAAACTCTGGAGGGTGAGCGACCGTAGTCGCGGCGCGTCTCCCCCTAATAAATCCCTAGGGGCAGTAAGGCTTGTACGATGCTTGAGAGTTGATCCGGAAACGGTAAGGTCCTCGAGAATGGGAGCAGGTTTCGTCAGGGTGGGAAGAAGAAGAATACTCTCTAGATATGTTCTGCCTAGAAATGCGTCGCTGGGAACCTCTTGGATGGTAAGTCCCCTTACCCGATGTATGTTATCCCTGAGAACCCTCTTAACCTGATTCAGATATCGCCCTTTACTCATGCGTGATGTATCTACTGTCAATGGAGCACCACTAGAGCGGCTGAGCATTGCTTCCACCCACTGTGGGTAGTGAGAATTGCCGAAGTCCATGTGCGACCATAAAGTTGGGCATCCCAGCGCCACCCGGTTCCAATGTGAACAGACGTGAGTGATGCTAATCCACGGCACTGGGTGATGGTGCATAGTAGAGTCTTCGTCATCATCCTCGTCGTAATTGGTCTCCTCAATCATGATGTCGCGAGTCCATTCAAAAATCAAAAAGAGGATCTCGGGTGGAAGGCAGGCCATTACGTTCAATGAGTTGTAGAGCCTCTTGAGCGACAAAATTGCTAATTCATGTTTATGAATCTGACAAAGAATCTTTGCACACGCGACCTGCTTGACGGCGGTGCTACTTTCATAGGTCGCATTGATGTTCAGAACAAAACGGCTAACATTTAAGTTAGTAAAATTCGCAATCACGTATAGAGCATGCTAACACATGATAGGATACTTTAGCTTCAGAAGTGTCGTAAATTTGATGTGTTATGGTTACCGAGCTGAAGACGCGTGAAGAGTTGGTGAAAGCGAACACTGAAGAGGCAAAGAACCTCAAAGGACTCGTTATAAATAAATATTGGCATGATTATCTTATCGTACTTCTTATGGAAGTGGAAGATAAAATTTTAGAAGATCTGGCCTCTTTTGGTAAGCGTCGCTAGCCCACTGGTAATGCCAACGGGAATAGCGACGAAGTTACAATCCTTCCCAACTATGATGATGTGGTTATTAACGTATGCCCAGACCACCGAATTATGTTCAGCTCCACTTGGATACCATCGTACGTTCTCGAGCGCTCTGTTCGGAGTTGCAGGATGGGATCTAAAAACAGTTGGGGATGTATCGATGTCCGTAAAGGTCGACGCTGGAACTGCATGTTTGTGCTTCATTACAGGTTTCCTGGAATTCTCAGCAGCGAGGGACAGCACGTTATCAACAACAGCCAGTACAATTGAGTTATCATTGTCAAGTGTAGCGACAACTTTGTTGTCGCCCTTTGTGAATGCAAGCGACGATGCACCGTGGGCGCAGTTGGGCAGGGACGAAAGGAGTTTGTGCGTGGCACTATTACAGAGGTAAACAGACCCGTCTCCATCGACACCGGTTATGTGTGCTTCATCCGCAGAGAATGACACAATATTGATGGAAGTGGCAACGCCCTCGAGTGGAATCCCAACAACATTCACTACGTCAAGCCTCCAACAAAGAATTTTATCTGCAGCTGCGGATACGACAAGGTTACCTGTCGGTGAGAGCGCCGTCCACTTTGGTTCGAAGGTTCTTTTCGAATCGAATAACAGAGGTGCAAGATTGAGAATGTGTAACTTGTATGTCCAATTGTTCCGATACGTGGAATACAGGAACTGTGACCCATCCAGTGTGAATACAGCTTCGTTGGCATCAGAAATAGACTTCAAAAGATTTCCCTGGTCCGTTTTCCAGATATACGCAGTATTTGAAGTATATCCGAGTGCGATAGTTCCACACAATCTAAAGGCCACTCCTTTCACCGCCGTGTCATCGTACTCATCCTCCGAGTCCGGGATTGTAAATTGTTTCCCAACATAATTGCGTGTTTGAGTGTCCCATAACTGAACGATCCCCTCTTGGAACCTGTTATGATAAGTCGGGAGTTCGGCGCAAACGCAACTGAAAAAAGACCTCCAGGTTTGAATGGGAAGGAACATATTTGACGGCACGTCGAGACCTCCCAAAGATAGGCGTATTCAGTATCACAGGAAATGATCAAAGTCTCGTCAGGCGAAAACACCAGACATTTCACAGAGAATTTGTGCAACATCGAATCAAACTTCTCGTTTATATAGCGGCTAGTACTGAGGTTCCAAACGTGCATTGTATGGTCATTTGAACCCGAAGCAATGTAAGAGTTGTTTGTCGAGATAGCAATGACTGTGATGGTCTCGTTGTGACGATGGTCGAGTCTCAGTATAGGAGCACTCGAGAAATCCACACTATGAAGAGATACCTCTCCATCATCACGACCAATGGCTACCTTGTTCCCATCAATTGAGGGCATCCAAGCATCAATGCTCTCAACAGGAGGTAACGTGGCAACTAATGTGGTTTTGTCGAGATCAAATGATTCTTGTTCTGTACACTCAATTCCATGGGTGGCAAGGTAAAAAATTCGGGTCCCGCCAGGGGACAGGTGTGTCCACTTCGATGATAGAATGCCGATTTACCACTTCCAGGGGGTCCCACAAGCCAAAGAAAATTGTGCGAAGTGTCCCTCGCGTGATCGTCAATCCAATTCCTGATGTCATCCAGGATCTCCTTTCGAGTGTCAGAATGACATGGATCCTTGTTCTGCGTAACATAGGAGGCGTCTTTGACGGTGCGAGCTTACAACTTTTCCTCCAGATACCTTCGCCGTTCTTGCTCCTCCAGAATGTGTTTCTGCCCGCATGTAAACATCTATCAGGGGCATACGAGACCACAAGAGCACTCAAAAAATGACTGTCTTGCGTTTTTTGGAGGTTCTCGAGAGCGGCAAGTATCATGTGTTGACCAAAAATAAGTGTCCACAAGAATTGGATAATTGCGTCAAGTCCACCAGATATAATGATCAAAGATCGATCCTAGAGAGATTGAATTGAAGTAAGACAGGGAACTTGATGCCCGAGTCATGTGTACGAACGTTAAACAGTTTGTGTGCATCATCCATTCGTGTACGAAACTCGGCTATCTCCCCTCAATCTTCGTGTTTCGAAGGTTCCACCGCTTGTCGTTCTATATATTACTATAACCACAGCAGCAAACAGGAAAAATGGAGCCCTACCAATCGCTCAGCGGCCCAACTGCAGACCTCATCAATGAGAGAACTGTAAAATATTAACGTCAGCCTTTGCCTTCAACGACGTCATTGTGGGACGCACCGCATCTCAGAAAGATTCTTCCAAGTCAAGGTTGTCAACCGTCCCTTCCCAGCCTTATTGAATGACTCTTTCACCCTATTTACCCATTGGATGATTTCCAGAGCGAAATCTCTAATTTCGCGTTGTGAAGTGTAAACTTTCTAATCGCAGCTCAGGTCAGCAAGAATGCAGGACGAGAATTGACGTAGAAAGCGTACGGTACTCAATTGAACAATTGTAGCGATGACTTTGACCAAGGAGCGTGCAGGGAACGAAGCATTCGGTATACATTCAAGATAATCTTTCCCAACGTCAATCGCTGCACTAATGTCCTTGAACACACGCTCAAGACTTTGCTCTTGGTTGTCAAGTGTCCATTTCGAGAGGGCACTAAAGAACTCAGCATTCAGCTCCCACTTCCTGGCGGACTCGGAGGATTCAGTTCGAAATGGGCTGTTTTGGAACATCCCGTAAGTCAATGTTTCTTGGCCATGCAGAAACCAACCTTTTCCGAGGCATCCACTCTGGCTGAGAAAACTAGCTTATACTTGAAGATGGTTGTTCAAGATGAACCTTGAAAGACCTTGGAAAGACCCGAGTGGTGAGTGTCACGCCACCATTGATTCGTCGCGTGTTCTTTCCCAAGTTTTAAAATGGCGTTGGCCTAACCCTGATGTAGAGATACAATTCTGCGGATGTGTGAAAGAGAAAAAGTCTTCATGGACTTAACGGGGGGCGCTTACTGAATAATGGCAAGAGTTGGCATGTACTTACTGACCATGGGACGTCTGATGGTTCTTGCTCCTCCAGAATGCATTTCTACCCGCATGTAAACATTGATCGGGGGCATACGAGACTACAAGAGCACTCCAAAATGACTGTCTTGCGCTTTTTGGAGGTTTTCGAGAGCGGCAAGTATCACGTATTGACCAAAAATAAGTGTCCAATTAGATAACTGCATCAAGTCCGCCAGATACAATGACCAAAGATCGATCTTAGCGAGATTGGATTGAAGTAAGGTTATCTCCAAATCATGTGTACGAACGTTCAACAGCTTGTGTGCATTCGTGTTCTTGTTCGAAATTTGGTTATCTCCGTGTTTCGAAAGCTACTTACACCGCTCGTCGTTCTGTATATCGCTATGAGAGAGCTGTAGAATGTCGATGTCTGCCTTTAGCGACGTCATTGTGGGACGTACCGCATCTCAGAAAGATTCCTCCAGTCAAAGTTGTCGATCGTCCCTTTCCAGCCATATCGAATAACTTTCACCCCATTCACCCATTGGATGATCTCAAGGGCGAAATATCTAATTTCGCGTTGTGAAGTGGAAATTTTCTAATCGCAGCTCAGGTCAGTGAAAATGCAGGATCGGAATTGACGTAGCCAGCGTGTGGCATTCAATTGAACAGTTGCAGCGATGGATTTGACAAAGGAGCGGGCAGGGAACGGAGTGTCTGGCATCCATTCAAGATGATCTTTCTCAATGTCAATCGCTGCGCTGACGTCCTTGAACGGTCAAAGGTTTTCTCTTGGTCGTCAAGTGTCCATTTCGATAGGGCAACAAAAAAAATCGATATCGAGTTCCCACATCCCGGCGGTCTGTTCTGTTTTGGAACATCTCTCGTAAGTCAATGTTTCTTGGCTATGCAGAAACTAACCTTTTCTGAGGTATCCAATCTAGTTGAGAAAGCTAGCTTATACTTGAAGATGTTTGTTCAAGACGAAATTTGGAAGACCTTTGGAAGACCCGAGCGACGAGTGACGCGGCACGGATTCATGGCGTGTTCGGTCCCCCAGGCTTAACATGACGTTGGCCTAACCCTGATGTAAACACACAATTCGGCAAACGTGTGAAAGAGAGAAAGAATTTCATGGACTTAAAGTGGGGGCGCTTACTGGATAATGGCAAGAGTTGGCAGGTACCGACTGGTACCAAGTACTGACTGAGGAGTGCCTGCTTACCTTAGCTGCTGATGGCGCTGATCTTCCGATCTTCATCGACATCTTATCTTTCGATAACCACGAATTCCTCCACGTCACTTCCTACTGTTATTTCCTCCATTATAATAAGGTTTGCATATCTAAGACTTCTAATTCACTGCAGCAAAGTCATCCGAAGCTCGACGTCTTCACCTTGAACCTCGCGATAGTAGGGGTCCCACCTTCCCGCAGCTTGTTTTCTGAGTGACTTGGCTGCTATACATAAACACAGATTCGACTGTTTCTATCTACAGTGGCAATCCTCCGACAAGGTCAACTCGTAGCAAAAACGAAGAGCCCTCGAATGTCACCAGTCTACAGCTGCCATCGACGACAGCGTCTCAAGGTCATTTTCATTTTCAGACTCGTATTTTAAACTCCATCGTTACTACGCACTAAACACAGACAACGTATAAGAGACAGAAAGCGATCCGTGTTTGTGTTCTTGCTCTTCAACCTTATTAAATGGGCGCCCCACATATTGTTGACGCCATAGGGCCTTGTATGGAGAGATTCCAGATGTGCGGCCCTAGACAGTCTTCTATGATTATCCTTGTGCTAATATTAATACGTCTAGCTATGCAAACAAAATGTATATGTCGACCTAGTGTTATCCTTTTACGTGGACCGGTGGTAGCAAGTCCCGAAAAGATTTACGGGTGTCGCCGACCACGAACTTCACTGTCGGTGCGTAGTAAGGTCAATAGGCTTCACTTGATATTACTAATTCATCATTGCTGGACTCTTTATAGGGAGGCATCAACGGGTGCGATTGAAGTACGGCAAGGAACACTGCTTTGTCTATACTAAAGGCCGGCGCTTGCAACGTGCTTGTGTAATTCAATGAGTGCTCAAGTGCTCAAGCTCTGATCCCGGCAACGATGACATCAAGGAGCTCCTTAGGGTGATCCCAGTGCGCCTGTGTATAAGGTCAATCGCAAAGCTTGGAATGGGATGTAACGAATTCTTACGAAATGGTTGCCTCCTTCGATCTCTAAGAACCGTGTGGTCCTTACTTTATTTCCTTTGGCCAATTCCTCTGTGTATCTCCTCTTGGCCTCAAGACACCCCCATGCGCATGCCCAATTTGTGCGCGTCGCCCCGATACAGGTCACGGAAACGTTCGGGAAGAAAGCCTGGGTGTATTTTGCGTTATAGAGAACTCGATGGGTGAGATCGTTCAACGTAAATTGCATCGGCGGGATGAACCTATACTTCTGGCTTAGAGAGAATGCTTATGGATGTATGACTTGCAATAGTAACTCACATATGAATCTCGGATCTCATGGCAGCAGTCTGGCTGTAGAATTTCTCAGTCTGCTCGGGGGTCCACGATGTGATCGTAGCATGATCTGTGCGCTTGCTGTAGTCCAGACTCAAGAGGCTCGAAGCATGGAGATTCGGGTGGTCGTAGTATGAGCTGACCCAGACAGCGAAGTTCTGGAACAATTCTTCGAGTGATTTGTAGTCGGGATCGACCCAGGGATCGTACACCTTCGCATCAGCGGGGAGAGGAATCCCAAAGGATAGATACGGAGGATCTTGAGGTAGGAGGACTTCCATTTCTAGTCGTAATATGCGACAATGGCTAGGACTTACCGTCGAGTATGAGGTCCTTGACGTACAACTCCAAGAGAGCATACGTTTCCTTGGAAAAGAGATTCGGGTCCGAAAATAGAGACATGGCAGTCGCGGTGCCTATCGACCAACCCAAGATAGCAAATCCTCCAGACTTGCGATATGTGCTGATCTTGGGGACAGATTCCTTCTCAACAAATTGCTTGATGAAGTCGCCGACCTGGACCGCGAGCCTATCAATGAAAACCTGGCGGCCGTGTACAAGGTCGTCGATTTCCGCGTCTGTGTATTTGGTCGACCCAGGATATTCCCGGCGATTCCAAATGACGGTTCGTAAGTTCAATCCGTGAGCGAGCGTATGTAATTTCTCAAATCCCTCTGCAAAATTCATGAATGTTAACCAGCGTCGCCAGTAAATGCTTTCCGAGTCAAGTGTTGAACGTACCGCCGTTGAAAGCGCAGCCATGAAGCACGAGTAAAGTGATATAGTCTTTGGAAGCCGGTGGGGGTCCGCTGTCAGTGAAGTATATGTCGATTGCTCCTGTGAGAGTGTATGTATGGGAGGAAACCATTGCAAGGTTTGTTGTGGATTAGGTGGGAAATTTACCGCTTTTAATGCAAACGCCAGCTTTATCTTGAGCTTGAGCGCTTAAGCCACAGGTACCTATGTCAGCTGCTTCGGCAGAAGTGACGTGAAAAATTGGTATCCCATTTTTGGCGTCATCGGTGTTCAGCGATTGGACCATGCCGGTAACATACTACTACTCTTTGACTTTGATGGTGTTAGAAAATGAAACATCATTCTCCGGCTCGTCGGGAACACCTTTTCATCGCCACATTCTCCCATGTATGTAACTCACACACGCGTTCCAATCTGGTACTGGCAAGTACCTCCAATTCACTAACACCTCAAAATTCCTGAGCCTGAAGCTTTCGGTAGTCACTAGCGTTTGCTATTAAAAAGGCCACGCTGTAAGATCATGTACAGGAAATATATTTAGAACACAGTTTTGATGATCATCTTTTGAGTTGTAGCGTCTAGAGTGACCTACATAGATCATCAGCATTCGGCTTCCGTCGGTTCCGGAGAAGTAAGTCACTTGCCTCCCCCCTCCCCTTCGTTCAGCATTGTCAATACAAAAAGTGTGGAATGTACCTGACCGGCGTGTTGATGTGGTTATGGACTTTTCTGGGGGTCAGGGGTGGCTATTCACTCGAGATTATACCCCGTTGTTTCTTGATTGTGGCGTCTTTCTCGCCGGATCCTCATTCCTTCCGATACTTAGTTCACAACATGCGGAACACGCTCGTAGTAGTAATTTTGAATTGGAAATAATCCTAGACTGGTGAGAAATTTGGAAATAAATGCAAAGATATCTGGTTCCGGCCTGCAGGCTTTTCATGGAGCTCTCATAAGGGAAATCCGGACAATTACTTCCTGGGGCAGGCTATTTCGGAACGTTCAATCATTACATATCGGCCCGCAGGCCGATGCTTGTGTATCACCCGGGCATAATTCACATGCCAAGGATTGTTTGTAAAGCGTGTTGGATTTGAAGAGATAAAGCCCATGTTTAGTCCATTCTTTCGGGGATTCGGGGGATGATTGATGGAACTTGGATTACAGCGCTTGGCTAGTTAAAACCTCTTCTAACCCCGTAAACTCTACTCTATACGAACCTCTTTCAATACCCATCTACCAGACAAAATAAGGCTTTGAACGATGCCCACCTTCCAGATGCGGTAGCAAGTTTCCTGTAGCTCAACATATCTCTGGTCACAGACTGAAGGCCTATTTACGGTAGGAACCATGATTATTGGCTATCTTCAGACGAGTCAGCATGCGAATTTCTGCATACAAATCTGAAAATATAGATGAGATTTAACTTCGACGTATGGGTTAGGCTCATATGAAATCAGGTCCTAGTCGCCGAGAATGGAGAAGAAGTCTATTTGTCAAACCAAGAAAGAACGCGGGAAGTTCAAGACGAATATTCATCCAATTCCATTTGTGCGATTCGAAATAGTTGACCGGGAGGCTAGTGTAACACCCCTCAACGCCGCAGCAGGCTAAATTAGTGCAGAATATTCCATCAAGTAGGCTCCTGGTTATAACATCCGTGATCATGCCCTTGACAAGTGGCATTATCGTCCAATCTGAAATGCGTAATTGTAACGAAAGTGTGTACCTACCTCTAGAAGTTGTAAACGCCACCGCCACAATCACCATCTTTTCTAGCTTCTCCATTGACCATTGGAAGGTACGACATTCATCATTTATCCCATTTGCTCGTTCTCAAAGGGAGCAGGGGCACAGCATGATTCTCACCTACGAAGAGAAAATGTCCCGGCCATCAGTGCCAGTGTCTCACGTCGGACGAATAAAATATGAAGATAATGTAGTGATGATACACATAAGTAGATGGGTTTATAACACAATTGCCAAACAAAATACAAAGGGCAGTATCGATGTGGAAGGATTAGGTATGAATTACAACACCTCGGATATCTATTGGGAAAAGCTGACCTCAGTAACAAACTCTCTTATGTCGTCTAGCAGCTCCTTTACAAGCGCGTCACGATCCCATTCCATACGATGGCGCCAGACACATCCCAGGCACGTCGCACGCAGCTGTTCGAGCTCCTCGATGGTGAGTCTGCCTGTCTCTTCGCACAACTCACGCCGCAGCTGCTCCACGAGTTTACTGTCAACGTGAAAGTCGGGCAAGGGAGTGGGAGTGCGTTCAATGACCATAGGTGTCGGAGACACCAGAGCGTCTGCGACGCTCTGCGCTTCAGGGGATGAAGTTCTGGTACGAGAGCGCAGAGTCGAAGGCGCACGGGGAGGTGTTGATGAACCAAGAAAAGAAGCAGATAAAGTTGAAGATGTCAAGAATGGGTTCGATGGGTCAGTGGGTAGGATTGGAGCAGGGGGGGAGGGATCTTTCTGACGGAGTGGAGTACTCGATCCGGGGAAAGTTTTTTCAATTTCGGGGGAAGGCATAGGATTGAGGAGGGATGGATTAAAGCCTCCTTGTTGCCGTGCTGGTACTGGAGGCACGTCGTCTACAACCATATCAGCAGACTGGTCAGCCAAGGTGCCAATTTGAGGCACTGGCTCGACCTCAGGAGCAAAATGGACGCGATTGGGCAGAGGAGACGGGCCGACGATGTCAAGAGGGTCGCGGTCATCATCGATTGCCATTTTCGAACGCTTCGCATCACGGTTCTCCCCAATCTCTTCTTCCGAAACATGCGAGTCGCTCGTTGCCTCATTTGAGCGTTGCCGCTTCAAACGGCGTTCAAGCTGAACAGGATCTGTGATGCCCAACTCTGGCTGTTGACCATTGTTACGCCCACTCCGTCGGGCACCGTTTGCTTGACCATTCTCTTCGACGGCCTTGCCCTTGTCCTTATCCTTGTCTTCACCCCCCCCTTTCAACTTATTCAACTCTTCCTGCCGTTTGCGTTCCCTGACCGCCATCCTCTCACACTCGATGCGGAACTGTGGATCAAACTCTTGTATGCTCACTTGTGCCGCAGTGAACATGGCCTGGGCCTTGTACAGACGATCCATGTCCTCATGCGATCGAACGTGAGCGTTGTGCACCATCTTCCCGACGTCGTCAAGGAAGTCTTGAGGAGTGAGATAGCGACCCTTGAAGAGATCCGAATGCATCTTTTCGAGGTCAACATCAAACAACGGGGGAAGTTCTACAACATCGATGCGTTGCTGTTGCTCCTGCTCCTGCTGCTGCTCGTGGTGGTGGACGATACCATTTGTAAGACCATCAGCAGGCGCAGGATCAAGAATGAGACCATCTGGGGCCTCGGTATTGGACAAGTCAATGATTCCGTTCATTGGGGGCGCTACATCCCGTGGCGGTGTGGTAGGCGCAACAGGCGCTGCCGGAACTTCAATAGGCATCAAGACAACGTCAAAGTTGTACTCCTCCTGGGATAAACATGAGTTGATAGAGGTGGCGATATCAATAAAGGTAACATACCGTAGCACGTTTCGTAAACCTCTTGAACTTCCGCTTCAGCTCCGTCAATATCGGCCCGAGACGGTATTTGAGCAGTGTAATAACTCGCTGGTCATTCTCCGCCTGGACAGCCAACTCAGCGGCTGTAGGCTTCCGAGGCTCCAAAGGCGGTGCGATGGGAAGCTCCTCTAGAACTCTCGGTTTCCTCTTCACACCATCCGCGAACTGGTTTGGCGGTCTTTGGACATCCTTGATCAATGGTTCAAAGAAGTCCGCACGTTGAGAAGGAAGGGGTGGAATCAGTTCGACGCGATTGTCCTTCATAGGGCCGAACCAACCCTTGACATCTGGCGGGAGTTCAGAGTAGTGCCCATCGACGACAACCAGAAGGAGGATCGGATCTGTAGGTGCGAGGGTATCGAGCATCGCGCGCACTGTAGACCGTGACGTTTCAGTGACGGCGGCACACCAGCCGACGAGTGATGGAATGTAGATGACAGAGGGTTGGTGGCGCTTGGCTTCAACAAACAGCTGGACAATGGCAGCCTCTACGGTCTGAGATTCGTGATCAGTAAGGAGGCGTGAAGGGGATTGTTGTTGAGGCTTACTCTTGTTGAGTCGCTCATTAGGGAACCAAGCTCCAACGTCTGTATGTGATAGCCTTCCAGGTGATGCAAGGCCGCTGCCCCGACATATCCCTGACCCATACCCACAGGTCCGTGTATGACGACTCTAGGTCGATATATACGAAGTCTTTGCATAGCTATGTAATTGTTAGCAAAGGCGACACACGAAAAGAGAGACATACATTGCATCAACATCTCTCTCTCAAGTGCTCCTTCCTCCCCACCGTCATCCTCAAACATCGCCTCCTCCAAGGCCGTGAGTTTCTTCTCCATCGGTAGAACTCGGCTAACTGCCGTCTTGACCCGCTCCAGAGCGTCGTCGAGAAGAGGACCAAATTGAGCAGGAAGTGGTGTTGCAGCAGAAGACGTTGATCTTGCAGAAGAAGGCACAAGCTCTATATCATAGTCAAATTTCAATAGACCAATTGAAAACATGAAGACTGACTTTTTATAGAGATCATGAAGTCTCTCAAGCCAACACCGATCGTCTCAGGCTTCAACAGTAGACGCTCGTTCGTCTTGTATATTTGGGGGTACCTTCTCTGCACAGCATTGAGCGCGGCCTCTGTGCAAAGAGCCTAGGGATCGATCCACAATCAGCACCATTACCAACAAAGAACCAGTAACCCGCACCCTCAAATCTGCTCCTCCATACCCCTTAGTCAACTTTGCCAAACCCTTTAAATTCTCACTCGGCACCCACTTCCCCTTTGCCTGCACCGCAACAGATCCATTCCCAGCCCCATTCCCGTCCCCTTCCCCCTCCTTATTGCCCACAGCCTCCTCTCCCACCATCTCCTCTCCCCACCCTGCCCACCCCTTCATCATAATGCCCAAGATCTTCTCCCGCGCCTCCAGCCCCGGCAGCCCGAAATAAAATTCACGATCGAACCGCCCAGGCCGCCTAAGCGCGGGATCCACCGCGTCAGGTCTGTTCGTAGCACCGATGACGACGACCTGGCCACGCCCATCCATACCGTCCATCAGCGCGAGGAGTGTGCTCACGATGGAGGCGTGGATCTGATCCTGCTTCGCTGATCGCACAGGGGCGAGACCGTCGATCTCATCGAAGAAGATGATGGAGGGCTGCGAGGCACGCGCTTCTTCAAAGAGGAGGCGGAGCTGACGCTCGGCTTCGCCTACCCATTTTGAGAGACAGTCGGCGCCTTTGCGCATGAAGAAGGCTGGAGAGGGTTAGTTATGGCAGTAGATAAAGATGTGAAGACGTACAGATAGAACGGCCATCGGAACGGCAGCTAGCAGCCAGAGCTCTAGCGAGGAGAGTTTTACCAGTGCCAGGGGGGCCATGGAAAAGCACACCCCGTGGTGGAGTGACGTTGAACTTCTGGAAGATTTCGGGGTACAAAAGTGGGAGAAGGGTCATTTCCTTCAGCGCATGTATATCTGTCGAAGATGATGAGCAAGAAGGTAGATTGGATGTTGATAGAACATACGGTCATCAAGGCCACCGACTTCATCGAAAGTTACATTGATATTAACGCCAAGAGGATCTGCATCCGCGAGTGCTTTAAGGTAACATTTAGTGTCAAGTTGAAGAAATCTACAAAGTGGAAAAAAAACTAACCAGCTTCACCGCCGAACTTCCCCATATTTGACGGCGTTCCACCTGCAGCCAAATCGCCTCCAATCATCCCGCCTCCTCCACTCGCACCCGCCATCGCACTAAACCCAGCGCCCGGAAAGGCCTTCCGTGGCGTCCGTGTCGTCGCATGGTCTGAATCAGAATCGTCACCACCCATCCCCATCCACCGCCCCAACTCTGCCCCGCTTGCACTCCAGCCTAACCCCTTTTTGGGACGCCCATGGAAGCCACCATGGTGGACCCCATTACCTCTCCCTCCAGCCCTTGCACCAGCCGGTTTTGGAGGCGGCTTCTTCATCTCCTCAAGCGGCGGCGGAATAGCATAGTTGATCCGTTGGCGTGCGCGGAGGGCATAAGGCTTCCCGTCTCCTTCTTCCTCTGGCTCTGGTTCTGGCTCCGGCTCCGGTTCCAAGTCAGAAGACGTATGAGGTGCATCGTCGATCGAGCCATCGGCGTCTGCAGAGGCGCCGGAAGACGTGTTGTCGATATAAACATCTTCCTCCTCTTGTGAGGCGCGAGCGGCGTTGCGTCTGGTCAAACGTCGGGCTCGTTGAGACGGGCCAGTGTTGGTCGGTCTTGTTGTATTGATAGAGGACTGAGAGCGTGTCTGTTTCCTTGCATTATGAATACGATTTGAATGACGTGTATTGTGAACTGGTTTGGTGTCTTCATCGTCCTCGGTGGCAATGAAGCTACTTTTCCTCTTTGGTTGTTGGCGTGTGTGGTATCGCCGAGGGCCCACATCTCCCTCATCATCGTCATCTGCGTCATGTGAGTGTCGAGAAGAACGCTTGGAAGGAAGCTCAATATCGTCGTTGGCAAAAAGATCCGGCATATTATCGTCCTCGCTCTCGACGTATACTTTCTTCACAACCTTTCTACCCCTCGACGATAGACGATACTGTATTGGTGGCTCTTCATCCTCGTCCGGTCCGTCCCCATTAAGTGGTGCATCCATAGACCTATCACTTGCATGATATTCTGACCCAGATGGCCCTCCGCCGCCGCTGTCAGAGCCCTTACTGTGCCGGCTCGATCGTCGAGTAGCAACAGTCATGGGAATGGTCGGTTGTGGTTGTGTATGATATAGGTTAGACGGGAAGACGTATGAGTTGGAGGCTATGGGAGGGCCACCATGAAACATTTAATGGACTAGCCACCGACGCTGTCGCCGACGAGCAGGAATGATCACAAGTGACAAGAAAGCTGCCCAGAAGCGTGAGTTAGGGCCAGAGGAAGCACGACGAGGAAGACTGACCTTCACAGGCCGTTCGAGAAAGTAATAGATAACGTCGAGGTGGCTGCCGTGAACGACGAGCACGGAAGTGAGCTAGTTGCCTCGGACGATGAGCAGAACTTGAGAGTGTGTCTCGAAGACCTTTGTGAAATTGTGGCGGTGCTTGTTTGATTGTTTGTCCGTGTTGATCGGTTCCATGTTCTCCTCCTCACCCCCTTCCGCTGCCCCACCGAATCTGCCCATTTTGCCGGTTCTGGCTATATACCGTGCTTAAAGCACTCAGATCATGCAGTGAACATGAAACGAACATATACGCTTACATATTCCGTCCTCAAAGGGGCCGAAAATGTCGCTGGAACGTCGTAAAACTAGCAAAGACGTTAATTGCTGCATTCAAACAACGTGGAAGTGCAAAAGAAAGGAAGGAAAGACGCGATTTCGTTGCGACTGGTGTCGATAAATCTACATGTGTGATGATGTCACAAATGTGACACGCACAGACCTGTCACACTTCGAAGGTTCCATGCGGCACCTGTGCGGCACTCAAATTAAGCGGTCCATCTTTGACTGTAAATAACACGCAATAGCGTCACTGCTAGATGCCTAAAAGCATAGCTCCACAACATACCGAAAGTTGACATCAAGCTTTGCTTCGAAAACAGGCGGCTGCATGGCGGCTGTTTTTCTGAGTTCTCTGCGGCAAGGAATCTGAATGGCAACCAATACGTCTGGTATTTTCGATCCAGTTCATGGCCGTGTCTTCAAGAAATGACGACTCGCTTCATGCTATCCCTACAGTTGCTCTACTTGCTATCTTATCAAGATTCAAGACCAAGTCGGATGTAACTTCTGAGATTAAAATTTCAAACTTCAGTCGAAAGCCAAAGTCACTGTTACGTCCTTGTAGGAGACCTTCGTTGTTCAATTTGACGAATCTCTATCCACAGACATGAATCGACATGGCGAAGGTCCTTTCTCCACAGTAGCCCTCTTTAAGCACCGTTAACATCTATCTTGTCACAGCCAAAGAAGACTTACCACCGACAGAAATCGTAAGTATACCTCCTTTGTCCTCAAAAATTCATTTTTTCTAAAATCAAAATATCAAGGTGTTACCCAGTCTTCTCAGCAACAACGCCTACAACGGACTTATCTACCTCGAAAAACCCCAACTACTCAAAGTAGAAGACGCCGAGGACTTCTCTGTGCCCGTTTTCATAGAAGTAAAACCCCTGCTTCGTCTCAGTGTGGACCCAGAAAACAACATCGAGAGCTCTAGTAAGAGCGAAAGCTCCAGCAAGAACCAAATCGAAGTAAAACCACCCGCATTTTCACCCGTGTACAAGGATGAGGTTACTACTCCTGTCTTTTGCATATGGGATCCTTCCACTGATACATGTCGATCATGACCCGAAGAAAGATCTCAAAGTACGTGGTCAAGCTGCTGATAGTTGGCACTGCTGAGTATCCTTACCAGCTTGAGCTTGAAGTAAAACCACCCGCATTTTTATCCATGTACAAAGATGAGGTGACTGCTCGCTCCTTTTTGTGTATGGGATCCTTCCGCTGACCCGTGTCGATCACGACATGAAGAAAGATCTCAAAGTACGTGAGCAAGATGCTGATAGCTGGCGCTACTGAGCATCCTTATCAGCTTCAGCTTGATTTCAAAGCCAGCGAAGACCAAGATTTGAAAGTTGTATTTGTACCTCCCGTTTCCCCTGCAGTAAGCTTTTCTTTTATTCATGAGTTCCTGTTTTGAGAAGGTTCTGCTAGCTTAAAGACCAGACTGGCACCGATGAAGTCGAAGTTCTTGTTAATGCTGATGTAGGTCCTTCAGCGATTCCGAATCCTTATGAGCTTCCTGTAGGTCTTTGTTTCACTGGTAGTCACCTTGAGTAATATTTTCCAGCATTTTCAAGTTGAAACTGCCAATGATGCGGACTTCCCTGCTTTCTCTTCATGCCTTGAAACCAGTAATGTAACAGATGTCTCTGCATTGTTGACAGAGGAAGGCTACGAGCCCGTGCTTTTCAAACCAGCCGATCTCAGTGTAAGCAAAAGTACCTCATTTCGCACACCCCTCTCATATCCTCTGCAGCTCGCCGCCAACAATGCCCCTACGCTACCTCCAAACAATGATATCACAATGGTGGGTGTTTACAAACATCAACCAAGTACAATACGTGACGGTGATCATGGCCTCCCCCTAGAACTCAGGACCATTTGCGATGGACGGTACCATCAACGAGTTTACATTAGGCCTCTTTCCCGTGGAAAAGGATACCACATCAACCGTCCAAGCCATGCCTAGCCACGAAGCCAGCGGCGTGGACATCGCAGTATTAACTCCTCTGCCCTCCTCAAGCCCTGTGTCGTTTTCTCGTACTCCTGACATTGCCATCGCTGATGTACGTATATCAACGAATCCTCGCGAGAAACAATTGTGCTCAAGCGGCGGGTTACATCAGGCCTCGGAGGCATCGCTTCCGAATTCAGTCGAAACAGTTGCGATAGAAGCAACTGGTTTTGACATGGACATCGCTTCAGAGGTATGTTTAGCTTACTTGGGAGATACAGCTCATTTATGGTTCCCTCATCAGAATGGCTCATCTGGCGACTCACAAAGAGGAGACCCTGATCGTTCTGGTATGGTAATCACCGAGAACGACGTTGCTCAAACCGTAAGCGTGACGTAGTTCTGAGCAATGGCCTGACCGACACCTCCAATATCACTGACAGACCCCAATTGTGAGCCCACTGGGCATGAGTGTCACTACGGACCCAGAGGACGTCAGCATGGGTGTCGCACAGATGGTGAGTCCGAGTGCTCCCCCAGGAGTCTGGACAGACAACTCATCGCTACATGCTAATACAGAGCACTGATATTACCATCGTACCAATAGATGATCCTATATGTCCTGACGGTCAACGTGCAGATGAAAGCAGCACACATTCCAGACAGGCTGTAAGTGCTCAATCCTGAGATGTAACTGAATACGTGAACCTACAATTGATGCAGGACGGGACACATATGGCCTCTGAGCGCGCGTCTGAAATTCAGTCGCAAGGACCATCGCTGCGCGTCAAAATCGAGGAAATGGATTATCGCGCATATCTGGAATTTGAAGAAGCCTCCTCGCTTTCCCGGAAGCCTGAGCCTACTGCTGATTATCAGAATACACGGATCCTCACCGAAGACGAGGACGCCGGGCCCGCGAGCACTGCAGACCTTGACGATGTGACTGCACAGACTGTGAGTGAGATGTCACTCTTCTCAACCTGAAACTAGTGCTCATTAACTTAGACGATGCCTGCTCTGGCGGGTGTTTCCATAGTGGAATCTTCAAGCTCCGGGAAGCACAGAAAACTTGTCATGGATGCCGTCGTGATTCCCACTTTATCCGCTGCAGAGAAGAGGGCTCGAGGGTACCGGTATCTGAAGTTGGTTGCGGCGCCAGGGATGAAGAACGAAGAATCATTGAAACACTTGAAAAATGTAGGACGCCTTCTACGGTTCGTCATCGATTTCGACTCTAACTGGTCACTCTAGCCAAAGGTCAAGGTCAAGAAAGACGAAGCTCCCCCTTTTACCGCTGACACTGTCCGAGCTCGACTTGAACCAATCGGCCTTGATCTTTTTCCAATCCAACTCGACAAATCTATCATCGATGGCACTTACAAGCGTCGTATGCTATCTGCTCGATACGGTGGCAACGTGCGCGTGACATTCCCTGACATCGCTGCAGAGAAAGTCGCAGTCCATGGTCTCGATGATTTTATGTTCAACAGTCTAGATTACAACTCTTGGGTCCCCCAGATTCCTGGAGCGCCCGGCTTATGGTTCACGGTGGGTCAAGATAACAGCATTGCGCGTGCGTTTCCCTGGCCAAAGCGACAGCGGGTTTTTACTCGCCTGAGTAGAGAGGACGGTGGAATGTGGCAATATCAGGGACAGTATGCCCTGGAACCAGCCGACTCTCTCACCAAAGAAGAATGGGCCGCGCAGGATATAAAGGTCATATGGTGATATTCGTTTCTGCTCGTATACTGATAGTGAAAGTGTGTTTTTTCCAGCTCAGGAACAAATGGGCGATGGGTATATACGGGAATGGTTGGGGTCTGAAAACAAGAGCTCGAATATCTCTTCGTAGGACCTTGCGGAGAGTTCCTACGACAGCCGAGATCAATGCTGCTGTGAAGGCTGGTGGTAAATTCCATGACATCCTGCCTCCAGATATTGATCGATCCTTGTTAAACGGTGAAGAGGCAAGTTCTTTTTGATAGTCATGGAGGTATACACATTAACGATACCTTAACACCAGAGCATGGCAGTGTGGACGATGAAATGTGTTGGTTATGATGTAGATTTCCAGAACGGACTGGTCGAGATGAAGAAAACGTGGTTCTTTCCTCCCAAGGGCGGAAAGAGCAAGCAAGGTGCACAGAAAGAAACAGTGCCAAAGAACAGTGCAGGCAGTGGCCGTAAAAAGCGAAAGGTGCAGGAGGTGTACTCTGAATCCGACTTCTTGGACTCTGACGATGGGTATCACCTGGAGATTCAACGTGTCTCTCGTCAGAAGCAGGCCCAGCGCAACAACTGAGCGTTGACCTGTGAAACGACTTACAGCACTCGACATATATACATATACGTACAGGGCCATGATCGGTTTCCTCTGGTAGTCATAATAACATTGACGGCGGCATTCTTATCACTGCCATCGGTAGTAGTAGTAAAATTGCAGGATTAACATAGCCAATCTCAGTCAATATCGGGAAGACACAATCGATTGAAGTGTTATTCGAATAATGGTACACGCGCGGTTCTGATACTATCTGATACTAATCTGACATCTTTGGAGGTGGAGGCTTTCGCAGAATCTTCTGAACAACAATAATGTAAGCCGTCGGCCATAAGAACTAATCGACATGACAAACCTCATCCGATGATGATGTTGGCGACGAGGTTGTTACCCTCAGTCACGGTGTATTTGCATTCAAAATGGCGGCCCTTGGCATTCTTGACCCCATAGGACGTAAGCTGCTTCTCGCGCTGCTCCTCCCTGTTGCGCTGGGAGTAGTACTCAGGATTAATGACAACACCAGTCTGGTCTTTGGCAAGGTTCGTGACGATGTCGCACCAACGTTTGTAGTTGTGAACGCCAACAGCGACGATAAAGCTCTCGCCGTCGTCTCCCATGAAGCGCACAGTGCCCGAAGTACCGCTGCCGCCCATAGTAAGAACACAGGCACCGTCGACCATGGCCCAAGTGCCGCCATTGGCGTACTTCCAGACAGTCTCCTCAACAATACGGAAGAAGTTGTTGGGGTTGGTCTGGAAGACGCGGAGGGTGATCTTGTAGCTCATGCTGCGCAGTGGAAGTAAGCTATCAATGCCACATTTGACGGAGACAACGACGAACCTGATCTTGTAGTTGCGTGCAAAGTTGTTCTGGATGGTGGTAAAGTTAAGCGTGAGTAGGCAGGTAGCAATTTAGAGGAGAGCTCACTAGGTGAAGAGATGGAAGAGACTGGAGAATCTGCTGGTGTGATGTCGCCTTTTAAGCGTTTTCGTCTGCGTTGTGAGCGCGGCTTCAAATTTATTCTCTGCTTGCCTGTCCTGTGTATGCCTCGATCCAGGACTTGTGAGTTGTTTAGCTAACGCCTTCCGCGGACGATCTACGTGGAGCTGGATATGACTTTTGGCCGCTCTATAAAATCGTCGCAGGTTCCGTGCATGTACCAAAGACCGGAATAATGTATTCAATTTAGGAAGGGCATCCCACAGCCTCAGGCTAGTGCCGAATAATCTACGCATCTCCTGGCCTATGTGTAATATCAAGGACTCCGACCAAGCAAGCTCGCTGTTCGCGGCCACGAAACGGGACATGGAATCGGGGTAGCTGCCAGATCTAAGTTTTAGGGCTTTCGAATGACGACAAAAGCTTATCATGTGCCATGCTTGTCGAGGCTGCCAGCAGGTGTATAGCCCAAAGTCGAAGAGTGGGAGAACGGAAGCTCGATAGTATCTTACAAGTAGGGGCCAACGTAGCGGTCCATGCCAGTGGCCAGATTAAAAAGCGGATGACGCGGAAAAGCGTAGCCGAAAATGGCAACACAAGAAGTGCGCGTTCTATTTTCGGTTCATCTCCCACGCCAGGTTCAGTGCTCGACGCTCAAGTACCAATTCATTCGAGTCGCTTGATTTTGATATTCCTTGACATCTCGGGCAACTTCTTTTCAACTTTACAGCAAATACCTGAACGATAGACCCCTTTGAGTTTGCCTTGTTTACCTGATGGCTTAATATCCGCCTTGTTTGATTTGTAGACAAAGAAAACCAAAAATAGACCACATCGCGGTTGGTTGATATTCTGCACGATCTTTCTTTAACTGGTCGGGTAACCTGATATGATGAGTAGCAAGTCACTGAATAGGTAAAAAGTCTTACCTTTTTCCTGCTAAATCCGCGACGTTTTGAAGCTCGTTGGATTGTCATTGGAGACACCTTGATTCCACATGTATTCTCGAGCAAGTCTTGAAGCTCAGAGAAGATTGGGTTTTGACCACTGCGAGGTGCAATACTAATCTCTTCAACGCTACGGACAGATGAGTCCTCTCATGGCTGTATAATTTCGTTCTATTTACAGAATAAGCTCAACTCGGCATTTGCGGCACACGGCGGATATCAAACCACCAGGTAAACAAGGCGAACTCAAAGGGGTCTATCGTTCAGGGATTTGCTGTAACAAAGTCTTCTCTCTGCTGGGTAGTGATTTTCGAGGCTTCTTTAGATTTTCTGAAAATTCTGTCTTCCCATGTTTCCGAGACGTTCGCTTTGATCTTACCCTTCATCAAAACCCTAGAGGTATCCCCTATTTTTCTCTATTTCCCCCCGCTTTACGGTCATCGCACAGGGTACTTCCCTTTCAATCTGCTTCTATTCACTTGCTCACCGGTACTTACTCTATGTTAATACGCATTGACCTGACTTGACCTTCATTCTTGTCAGTACCACATCAGCGGAATTCTAGTCATGGGACACTCCATCTGCCATCCTAACTTAAGCGCCAGAATTACTCGCTCGGGTTGTCCGATCAAGGGTGCGATTATCAGATTATTCACATAGGCCCTCAGATTGATCACATGGAATGATTTCTAATGTCCTTGAGGGCCTGGATGGTCAGTCTGGACATCGTATATGCGCCACCGCAGCTAACCTTGGGACATCTGTTACTCTCAT
>JABAJS010007719.1:9066-23231 GCA_018221635.1 Tephrocybe sp. 10521TJB
AAGTGCACGGGAAAATAGTAAGACAGTGGAGCGAAGACGCGAGGGATGACATTGATACATTGATAAATGGGATTCTTTGCTTCTTGTTCTTAAAGATTTCGAGTTTCGGTTTCGGAGGACCGACGGGGCTGATTGGTCGTGTGCAGGGTGTTGTAGCCGAACGGTAAAAAGTTGTTGGGCTGTTCCACAGCGACGCCGTGTTGATCATCATTGGCGCATCATTGGCGAGAAAGATTGTGCATGACAAGCGCACTGACACTGGGCAGTTATTGCATAGGCGATGCAGGGCCCTGTACCGGGGAGAAGTTGATGCTATTATACGCGGGTGGTGGCATGTCGTACGCTGCGGCCTCCTCTGGAGCCCCGACCCAATGTTCGTCATCCACGTCCTTGATAATGTATCGCCCGTCTTCTGACAAAATCCGCTGTAACTGTAACGGCATTGTGTTTGCACTTGCACGTGAGCTCGACGTGGGTGGAGAGGGCAGCGTGCGCTGGCTATAGGGTGCATGTGGACGCCATTTCTCGCGTTCGTGAACTGAGTGGCTCTGGCTATGACTTCGAGTGCGGGAAAGGCCAGTCGGTAATTGCCTATTCTCTGTACTGATCGGCGTCTGAGGTGGTCGCGGCAGCTGCCGAGACGGACGCCGAGGAGTCGCAGCGGGGTCGAGGACAGGGACGAGTGGAGGACTGGATGGGCCACTCATCGACTCGGAAAGGGATGGTATAGACGGGGACGTTCGTGGCCGCGGGGGTGTTGAGCGGGGACGTGGAATTAGTGGGGGCACAGGCGGGAGTGGAACTTCTGGTAGTCGACGAGCACTGGTACTGGCTATTGACTGGGAAGAGGATGGCCTTGAACGAGGGGTTTGGCTCGATTCATATCTGGTAAAGTGTGCAGGGATCGAGGGAACGGGAGGGACTTCGTCGTCACTGTAAAAGCTCGGGTCAAGGTAGGTGTGAGAGGGGGCAGCACCGCGCGAGTGAGGAGAGAAAATTGATTCGGCAGCAGGACTTTGTGATCGGGCCATCGAGGGCGAGAAGAAAATGTGCTCGCTGACATCCTCAGAATCCGACGTAGGAGTAGGACTTAAAGATCGTCGTGACGGATAAATCGGATGGCCGTACTTGATCTTCGCTAACTGTTCTGCTGAAATTGGTGCCGGCACGAGCTCTTCAGGAAAAGGCGGGAATTCCTCAGAAGACAGGAGTTCCTCAGGAAGAGAGATATCAGAGGGTGGAGGAGAACTGGAGGACCCCGAACGATTGGTGTATATAGGCTCGCCATACATGATCTTCCTCCACTGTTTATTAGAAGTGGAGAAGTTGCTGGGGGCAGACTTCGGTGTTGTAAGGCCGGGTAACTCGGGAACATCTCCAATTGGGATGGAAATGTCAGCACCTTGAATCTGTGTCCATTCCTGCGCGTCAGTGACGAGGAACAGCGCAGTGACTAAAAGATAGTCAAGCAACAACGTCGAAACCCCATGATGGACCAACATTGGGCGGGCATCATTCTTATCATGCAGGGTTTCGAAAATTTGTAGTGATGGGGTGAACGAATTGGCGGCTGAATGTAACGTCGCGATTGGCCCTTTGACTGCGGAAGTCGTACACTGGACCACCTCTAGTCAACATGCAAGGTCGACAAAAATCAAGATGACAGCTCACTGAATACGTGTTTCCTTGTCGCTTCCACTTCAGGCTCTGAGAGTAGTTTGGTATATTGAATTTTCTTCCGCTAGAAAGTTTATGAGTACAGATGCAGTATGACAGATGGTCAACATACCCGTTAGCTGTACCACGTTTAAGAAGGGTCTCGCTTCCTTTCCACCTGACGCCTCTCATGTTGATTAGGACCCCGTCTGTCTCGTTCTTGCCTTTCGATGGTATAATCCTAGACCACCTAATCTCGGCAGTTTTGGTGTCTCCGTCCCAAGGGTCGGCCCGCTTGATTGTAGTTGTCGGCCCAAACGTTTTGATACTGTACAGAGGTTGCTCTGTGACATCGTCGGTCACCGTTGTATCCAGAAATGAAATTCCAGAGAGTTGGAGGGTGAGTAGGGCTGCTTTCTGGGCATCGTCGGCATGTCGTCGGAGCATGGGAACAACCGAGGCGAGCACAGAGGCACGAGATGAAGAGGCTGTAGATGCCGCAGATGATTTTAAAGCACCAGGGCGGGCCAAGTCGACAGTGTCGCCGGAGAGGTTAGCAAGCACACCCTTTGCCATGGAGGATCGGGGGAAGCATGAGAGATCGTTATGCAGATGGGACCGAACTACTTGGAGATGCTGAGGTAATCGTGTAGAGTATGGACATCACGGAAAAATAAGCAGGTATCTGGGACGTGATGGCATGTGTGATGGGCGGCAACAGTGAGGTGGCCAACTCCATCAGATTTCCAAAAGTCCTGGACCACCGGAGAAGCCCGTGCAAGTCCCAGATCCGTTATGATAGTTGGTCATCGCAACATGGGCCTTTCAGGGTTCAAACGTTCAAGACTAGCGCAAGAGAGCCCACTGAGCTCTAATAGGACCATTTATGCTGACGGAAAGTGAAAAAAAACATACCGATGCCGAAAGAACCTTTGTAGAACACGTAATTATGTAACAGTACAAATAAATACTACCAATTGCGCGTTGCGTTCTTTCACAAACCACCACCATTGTTTGTATCTATAGCATCTACAATCATGTCTTCTAGTGTAACAGATCCAAAGTGTGTTTTTCGATATCCATTGGCGCGTCTTCTGACATATTCTTCCCAGAAACACCTCCACAACTGCGGCTGTGAACGTCGCGTCACCTGGTAGCAACAAAGGCAAAGGCAAAGCCCGTGCTCCTGACGAGAGTATGGAAGAGGACGAGGAAGAGGAGGATGACGAAGAAGACGAAGAAGAAGAAGAAGAGGAGGAGGAAGAGGAGGAAGAGGTTCGTCTCTCATCGCGTCGCGTCTTTTTTTCCGCCTCGTTTTTTCTTGTGACGCGTCTGATCATCCGTTCGACGCGATTCCCGGAGGTTCTACTTTTCTTGTTGACTATTGTACCTGTGAGCTCTGCTGACCCGTTTCCGCTACAAACAGGATTTCGAAGAGATCGATCCCTCTGCGATCCTTTCTACCGGTAGACGTACCCGCGGTGTGAAGGTCGATTATACCTCCGAAGAGGCGCTCGCCCGTGCCGGTCTTCAGGCCAACGATAAAGACGAGGACGAAGATGAGGATGTTGAGATGAAAGATTAAATTGAAAGAAAAGCTGTCGCGGAGACTAGGCAGGAGTTGTTTGTCCCGGGTACCTCAATCGATCTTCTCATCCGGGGCCCCACAGCAGTAAATTTCCTGACAAGCGCTCCGTTTGAACATACCTCCCTCAAGCCCCAAACCAGTGTTCCCTTCTCCATTCTTTTGCGCACACCATCCTTTTACCTTCTCACGCGCTTTTAACACCTTTTGCGCTTTCGAAACACTGCTACTGCTTCGATTTGCTTTTCTCTCCCGCATCCTGTCGTAACCGTCGAAAGTGCTCCTAATACACCTACACCTTGTATTTCTTGAAGACATTTTGCTTCTTGATGTTACATCATACATTGTCTATCAACACCTTTGGGCATTTCTTGCTGACGACACTGGTGCCCATGACCTTCTCTTGTTCGGTCTTAATGGACAGTTCCTCGTTTAAGACGCCCACAAATGGATACATGACAGATATCATCACGTCTGCATCACGTCTGCATACACACATGCCTACGCCATGCATATACTCGGAAAGGTATATTCTTGTTCATATGCAATCGCAATTAATGCTCAATATGGACTGGCAATGCATGGAGTATATCAACGTCCGCTGCTACCGCAGTCAGTCTTGCCAAACGTACATTCAGTGAGAAGGCATATGGACTGGGTGGAGTGAGCACATATGTAGCGTCGACTTTGCTGATCTCTATTGATTGGTCTTCAAGTCTTCAAGGCACAACGGTGGCTCTGTGTATGTTCTCGGAGATCTACATGATCATATCCGTGTGTGATCACATCGAAGAGCCAGGACCCACCGTTACGGTTGAGTCGGCGTTGACTACCGTTGAGTGCGGAACGCTCGTGAGTCGTCGGTATACATCCCAAACGCCGAAGAGGTTATGTAAAATAGGAAGGTGCGAGCCACCAATAGTCTTTCTCTCAAGTGGCCCGTGCACTGCGTAACTTTGTCAATTGTGTTTGCAATTGCCAATCTGCCACCTAACTTCTAGTTCAAGAGAATGGGCGTGCCCATGCGGTACCGGTGGACCTCGGTGCTCTAGGCCAAATGAGCTCGAGCTGAGCCTCGACCGCGGTCGCGTGGCGTCTTGATGAGCACCTCTAGCTTGTTAATCGTTGAACGTTTTTGACAGCCCCAGTAGTAGTACTCAGGTAGATCTCCTGCTGCGTGTTGGTTACCCGGGCGTGTATCACGCCAGCCCACTGATTGATTAGTTAGAGAGCGTCGTGACTGTGAATGGTCACTAATAAGTAGAATGTACTACTTTTTAGGGAATCGGTAACGACATGACATCGAAAACCATCTAAAAGGTCTATACTTATACTTACGCAGCGAGCCCACCTGCGTCGGCCCATATGCTATGTACTGCCGTGACAACAGAATTAAGGTTGTCAATGCAATGCGTTGCTCGAGGCGTCATTGACGCTCGTTGTTCAACAACCTATGCATGTCTACGGTCACCGGGACCGGTTGACTGGCGACCAGTATACCCATGGCCAGCATTGGCAGTGCCCTGCAAATCATTAGCATCCAAGTTCAGAGCACAACGATCTATGATCTTGATGCTCAGATGCTCATTGCAGTGATTAAATAATCATCGCGAACCTGAGTAGGTGTCGACATCGTACTCCGGTGGTTTGACCCAGGTTTGACCTAGGTCTGAGCAAGTATGGTGAACTTCCTGTAGGACATCGTATGAGCTGCCAGACTTCACGAAGACTTGGCCATACCTACTCGCACACCCTAAACAGGCATATGCTTCTTGTGAGAACCGAATTCCAAGACTTCTTTTCGCCGGTTCTGATGATCCATCCAACTGCGCCTACACCTCCACAGGTACGGACGAATGACAAGGTTGACGGCCAACATCGACGACCCAGTAAGACCACAGGATGGACCCATGACTCATGGACCAATCACCATCCTTGACATCATTAACATGGATGGACCACATCACCACATCGGGTACCTTGTGAAGTACGTAGAAAGGTCGTCGTGGACCCACCCTCGGCTACCGATAAACGATTGATGAACATAACTGTGGCAATACTTTTCCCGCAAAAGTCTAGTCGCTGAGATACTGAGTGAAGGATAATCGACGAACGTGTATGAACGTTGTTTTGCGCACCATTACTTTTTTCAGTTTTCAGTGCATAAAAAAGCGTGGTACTCAAGTATATGCAAGATTTGCTCCCCAGAGCACCGAGCGGCCGAGCCTAGAGCGCCCCCGTCTGGAGCGGTACTTTCGTGATAGGAACCCAAGCCAAACGGGTAAGTAACGGGGGTTCGCGATCATCGATGTTCGCATCATTAAAAAGGCACCTTCCTGAATAGGCGCACGCACGTACGTACTTAGTAACCCGAGGAAGTTGTTGGCGTAAGAGATATCCAGAGACGATCTTAAAGACCGTGCCGCATCTTGAAAATGTACAGGTTAGAACATGGATAGAAGGTGGAAAACACAGGCCATTAATTTGGTACAAGCCCTTGAACTACGGAGTCAAGAAATTTCTGCCAACCAGAGAATCTAGCATCGAGGAGTACGAAGACGTTATCCCGATACAAATTTCCGGAAGGAATGCCCATAACTTTACACAAAGAATTGACCTCCTCAAACCTTTCCCGTGCTTCACTTTCATTTCCTTCCATTATCGCGATCTCGCCAAGCGCTCTTTTGGCCCTTGCTTTATAAGGGAGCTCCGTTAGCACGTCACTGTCTTCAATGATTTTCTCGTAGAGCTCGCGAGCGGCCTTGTAATCACCAGCGTGCATTTCGATACCGGCTGCAATATAAAGGCAGGAGATGGAAAGAACCATGATACCTTGTGTACTCGCATCTGCGATGGCTCGATTCACCAAGGATCGAGCATGAGTAAAATCGCCGGTCACCGCTGCAGTGAAGGATGCGAGTATCGACAGAGGTCGTGGTTTCTTGAACTCCAATTTCTGCGCGCGTTCGAGGTTATTTTTGGCTTGTTTCTTGTCGTCGAGCCGTAGAGCGACCTCGATAGACATAAGATGTGTGGCGAGTTTGAAATCTTCTGAGTATGAAATCTTTTGAGAATTGATTATGTCTTCACAGAATTTTTTCCCATCCTCAATGATTGTCTTCTGGTTGGAACAAAGCTGTATAGACCAGAAGGTCGCGTGCTGAAATTCCGCAGCAATGACTGGGCCTATATTCTTTAAACTTTTCTTCACCTTGGCGACAAGTTGAGGCACCTCCGCATCCCTCCCCTTTAACGAGACAATGGTCAGGAAGAGAAGTGTCAAGTTGACCTCCATGAACCAGTCACCCTTTAGTTTGAAGGTAAGGTTTGTGTCCAAAGCTGTCTTGAGGGTGGATTCGGCCTCGTTGAGCCTCCCCAACTGAAAGTAGGAACCAGCAATGACCTCTTCGCACACTCGAATATATCGGTTTTCCAGAGGTGCATTTTCCATCCCATGCTTTTTGTAAAGGGTTCGAGCGATCGTGGCAAGCTCTTTCGCCTCTTCCATCTGCCCTGAGGAAGACGCCAAAATTGCAAGGACTATGATGCACAATCGTTTCGCTGCGAGGTTCATCCCATCACGGATTTGTTGAAAGAACACCTTTAAAAACATCCCATCCCTGTCCGGTATCTCGGGTAGGGCAAGTATCACAGCGCGCAAGGTTGTCGCACGGGGTTTATTCATTTGCAGAAATTGCAAGAAAGGCATGGTGAGGCCCATACACAAGCCCTTCATCGTCTTGTGTGTGGAATTAGCAACGGCCACAACAATCAAGCCTTCTGCATTAATGTCCTCAATCTTCAACCAATCAATGTTCTGTGGATTCGGACGCTTGACTCGTGTAAAATAACAAGTGCGAATATCTGCGAGGACGCTCTTTGACACGGGAAAGATGCCGTCGGCGTCCTGGCCTGCAATGTGCAGACGGATTGGTGCAAGCATTGTTAAGAACATGCCGTTGCGATATATCAACGAATGACTTAAGAGGACATTGATTGCCGTTTCGAGTGTGGAAACGGGGATACGTGGAATGACTTCCTGCATGTGTTCCTCATATAGGCCCTGAGGGAGGAAAGCTATCGCCTGCAGAAGGCGAAGGGCGGCATTACCGAGAGCTGAGATTGCAGGGGATTTCAACGAAAGTCCAATGGTCGCCGCTAAGCTCTGGAATTTCCCACCTCCCTGCTCCAATAAACGAGTCTTCTGGTGCTCCCAAGACTTGATGAGGTCATCTGGAGAGGCGTTGTTCTGGGCAGCAGCATGTGCCAGGAGATTAATGGAGAGAGGATGGAAGTCAAGCGTCGCCAATAACTTTGGAAGAACAGTTGGGTCTGAGAAGTTTGGGTAGACCTTCATGAAGGCAGCGCAGGCGTTATGTTCTTGTAGAGTCGGAACGTTGACGCGAAGACATGCGAATGGAAGGGTCGCCGTACGAGTCGTCAAGAGAATGGATACCCCGGGGATATTACTGAAATCGATGACGGAACTGGCAATCCGACCGTTAGGGTCACCAGCATGGCTATCCTGGAAGCTTTCTCCGTTATCAAGAACCACCAGCGCTTTGCTTGAAGAAAGGTGACGGGAGATAAGTGTGTGTGGTTCAACCTGGGAACTCTTGATCCCCAATGCCCGCGAAACGCGGTCCAAGAAGGTAACAGGCGTAATCTGGGCCGGATTGATGTCGTCGAAGCGCACAAAATATCGGCGATTGTTGAACCTCTTCAGTATCTCAGTATTCTGAAGGACTGCAGCTGCTATACTGCTCTTCCCAATTCCGCCACCGCCGATGAGAGCAACGTGCTCACAGTTCAACAATGCAAGGATGACTTGATCCATAAGCTCTGTCCTTCCAAAGAATATGTTTGGTATAGGAGGGAGAGCATCTGGCAAGGCTTCTCTGTTCGCTACTGAGTTTGAATAAGAATAAATGGCCCTCCGAACTCACGCGGCTCTCAACGTGTCGGCCATATTTCTGATTGCGAGTGCATTGTTTGTTGCCAGCGCCATTTCAGCCTGTCAAGTTCTTCAGCATTGAGAAACCGCAGCAGAAAGGATTACTCACGATGAAGAACTGGAGAGAGCTGTCTAGCTGCTTCTGCCAACCAGCGACATTGTCTTTGTCAATAACGACATTGAACAACCTCTTTCCTCCCGAATCTTGAGTTTTGAGATTTACCATCTCTTGAACGGACTCGACGGACCTGTGGGAAATTATTTGGGGTTAGGAGTGAATACATTAGAGTGAATCGTACACTTGGAGATTTGTAATGGCTTTGATGACATTGTCGTCTGGCGCATGCGAACCCGACTGCGCCCGCTCCAAAATTCCTGCAATTTTGTGGCATTGTTGTACAAGATCGAGGAAGTCTTCACGATTTTGAATAAAGTCCTATAGATCGGGCATTGTGAGATTAAGAGCGATATTGTGTAGAGCATGTTCTTACCTTTACAGTGGTTAAGATGTCAGTAACTGTGGACAAAACTCCTTTCGCGATTTCGACGGGAATAAGATTGTTGATTGAGTTGATCACGGCTATAGTGTTATTCAAGATAGAAAGTCCCACTTCAGTTCTAGAATTTTCTGTAGAGACATTGACTGAGTTGTGAGTCGGCATCGTGGGTCATGAGTGGAGTAGGACAGCCGCTGGGACAGTTCGAAATTATGAAGAGAACGGGCGTCTAGCCAGCGTCAATGCAGAACATCACGAGGCACCAAGCGTGGGCTAGAAACTCCAAACTGAGGATCTGTCCAAAAGAGATGTCGTGCGGCGATACAACATAAGATTTTACTAACAATCGGTGCACAGCCACACATTTGTTAACGATCTAATCCAATATTGCACATCAAATCAAACCTAATTCTCATTTGAAACATCGACAAGAAGATATCTATAAGATGAGAATGCGCAAAAAATCAAGATTCAAAAACCATCAGTGCATAACCTATGGATCAAGCACAAGCCTGCAGCTGTGCTGCACAGGTGAAACCTGCTGAAAAGGTGTGCTAGGACGGCACTTGGCTAATTGAGATGAATGCAGTATACAATATGGACGAGGATCTACGAGTGTTCCGTTGACGGTGCAAAAAAAATCTTTTAGGAAATGATACATGATGCTGCACAAGCCCAGGTCGAACGCAAACTCAGGCGAGATGGGGTGGCAGAGCGCAGGGGGGGTCTATTCCGGATGCCAATCTGCCAGGGGTACTTGTGTGGTATCAAGCTTCTAAGGCATATATTCATATTAGAAGGAAGCGGCTTAGAAAAGACCTTGGAGCTCCAAGCAAAGTTCCCAGCATGTGAATCGAACACAGGCCTGGGTTATGTACTGATTACCGCTCCACCAAGAGCGCTTGAGTAGTATAATGCGCCGAACGTACAAAGTCATTTGGAGGAAGTGTCAGAGACACGCCGGGAAAAAAAAACTCGTTGGTTGTCACGGCCTCATCAAAGTCATGTAGTAAAACTGCGTGGTTGCCCCCTGGACGCTCCTGTAGTACCTATGATGGGTTGGTAGAGATGGAAGGCCTGATGCAATGTGATTCAGGATGAGAATGTGCAAAAACTCGAGGACCTTTCTCTGAGTGCATAGCCTATGCATCGATCACAAGCCTGCAGTCTACTGCGTCGCCTGTACCGGTGAAGGCCCACTGACAAGGTGTGCTAGGACGGCACTTGGTTTATTAGGACAAGTGCAGCATACAACATGGGCATGGACACGTTGATGGCGAAAAATTTACCAGGTCATATGGAGGCCAAGCCCAGCTTGTGAGTCGAACGCAAAGTGGGGGTAGTTAGTTGGTCAGCCGGCCCAGAGTGCAGGGTCTATTCTGGATACCGATTTACCAAAGGTGCGTGTGTGGTGTAAAGTGGCATTCAAGGCATATAGGCATCAGGGAGCGCTCGAGGAAATGGGACGAAAAAAGCTGTTGAACTGGCATAGGTTAAGTTGAGTCCAGATTATCGCTCTGCCTAGGGCGCTTGTATGGTATAAAGCGTCCAAGGTATATGTAGGCATTGGGAGGAAGCGGGTCGGAAAAAGGTATCTGGGGACGACAGGATTCCCAGCATGTGAGTCGAACACAGGCCGAGGTCAATTAGAAGGTCTAGATTACCGCTCTGCCAGGCACCTGTAGGGTATGATATGTTGAACGTACAAGATGTGGGATGTGGAAAATCCTTCGTCGGACACAGGTCTAGACTCTAGGTAGATGGGTGATGTTGAGCGTTATATCGGATGGTGGATGGACGCTTGTGTTCCGATGAATCGAGAGGAAGAGAAGGACCGTAATCGGGTTTCAGAAGAGGAATGCAAAAGGAAAATCCTGGAATCATAATCTCGATGCTATGCATAACCTATGAGTCGAACACAGGACTACGCGATGTTAAGCCAAAGCATTGGTCATGGGATGCTGGTTCTGGGTGTGTTACCGCTCTGTAGCATGACTGCGCTTGTACGTTGATAAATCGAGGGGAAAGAAGGAAAGGCTGTGATTACAGTGAAAGTGCGAGGACACGTATAAAAATACGGCCGTGATTCGAACACAAATCAAGCTGATCAGAGCATTACTTAGATATTGAATGTTGTTCCCCGGCGCGTATACCGGCCCTTTCTTGTAATCGAGGAGATGGAAGGATGTAGAGAGGACTGGCATGCACAAAAAATCGGACAATGCCAATGAATGCATGACTCGGGGATCGAACACAGATCTGCAACTGTCGGCCATCCGTGAAGTTGTTCTGGGACCGCTACGAGGTCTTCTAGGACGGCGCTGTTGGAATGTATGTGTTACAAAATCGAGTGTTCTGTCTAGTCAGACGTGAAGGTCAAAAAAGGACTCGATGATGGCGCTATATGCCTAGCGTACGGGTCGAACACATCGGTAGGCGGGGTGCGATGGGGACGGTTCTAGGTGAATCTGAACGTATCCGGGCCCAGTCTGTCAAGGAGTTTTCTGGGTACATGAGTACTTTGTGGGGGGTCCAGTAAAAGAAGTCGTGATTATGACTACATTTCCTAGCCCGTGAGTCGAACACAGGCTAGGGATGTCAGGCTGTTGGACGCTGGTCCGTTTACCGGTCGCTTGAACGGTGCTTTTACTCAGTGTCCGGAACTTGTGTGATAGGGGTGTACTGTGGTGGGATTGTGCGGCAACTACAATGCACGGGACGAATGAAAAGAGCTGTATTGGAGTAAAAATACATGGGAGGGGCACTCGGTTTTTCCGTTTGTCGGAGGAAGTAGCGTACGCAGTGCGATGGTTATATAAAGGCTGGATGGATGATTTCCCGAGGACGGTCATGGGTTGGAAAGAGGTCGGACCGGGGAAACACCGGATGGTGGTCGGAATTTGAAAAATACTCATATATTGCCACGTCTTGCCACGTATTCGTTACGGATCTCCACGTTCTCGTCCTGCGCTGCGCAGTAACTCCTCTTCCTCAATACCACCACACTCACTCCACTTTCTCCTAACGAGTCATGACTTCCTTCATCGACCCATCGACACTCTCAGAGTCAGATCCTGGCTCCCCATCACCAAGCTCGTCCTCAAACCCCCGCAAACGCCCTCGCACAGAAACCTCTTCAGAGGAGCGTAAAGAGGCCCGAGCACACAGAAACCGCATCGCAGCACAGAACTCCCGTGATAGGCGCAAGGCCCAGTTCTCATATCTCGAGCGCAGAGTCGCAGAGCTCGAAGAGGAGAACAGGGCTCTCCGCGCTACACGAGGAGTACCCCTTGTTCCTGTCCTCGCATCATCTGCGTTCAAGGCAGAGGAGGAACACAAACGCCTCGAGGCCAACGCCCGTGAGCGTGAGAATGAAGAGCTCAGAGAGCGCATCAAGACACTCGAGCGCGGCTGGGACGCCGTCCTCAAAGCTCTTGCCGCCCAAGGCCTTCCTCTCGCCGTACCATCATCACCATCACCATCACCATCATCCTCAACACCAACCGTAACACCACCCACGACCTTCCCCATCTCCCCCGCCCCTTCCCACTCTTCCCTCGATTACACCCCTTCCCCCTCTTCCCTCCCCCTTGACACCCCCTCCGTCCTCGAACCACAGAACGAGTCCACTCGCCACCTAGCACGGGTGGCGACCAGCGGTGCACCCCACCGCATGTCCCTGCAGCGGGTGGACTCAATCTCGGCTTCGAATACTCCCTCCTCTTCCCCCCAACCAACACCAACACACCCTCTCCCGCCCAGACCACGACAACAAGTCCTCCTCCTCCCGGCACCTCCACAGACCCGGACGACGCAACCATGGAAAACCTCTTCATGGAGATCCTCGCCTCGCCCCTTCCAGCCCCCGCCCCAGTCAACACTGACGCTTCGACGTCCCCGCGCCCAGCTGCTGCAGCGACCGCCTGTCGGTCTGCCGCGCAATCGGGGCGCGACCGCGAGGCGCAGGACACGCCTGAGGGTTGTGTTAAGGCGGAAGTGAGCACCGGAGAGGTGGACGCGGGAGCGGTGGTGGGGTGTTTTGAGGATGACGTCCTTCCTTGGACACACACACACCCGCCTACTGCCTACGTGATATTCGTACCCAGCAACTTTTGAGAACGGACGACGCGGACGAACGACCATGCGGGGCGGCGCTAGTCGCACCCTGCTCATCGACCGCTACCAACCACAATATCTACTACTTGGACATCGTCTCCTCTCTTCCCCACCCCAGCTCAGTCCCATATACCCGACTTGTAAAACGGCCCACCACGCGCCCCTTGTATCATCACCTCAACACAGCATCACATCTTCAGTCTTGGACTCTCTCTTCATCTTGTTATATATATTCTCAGTCTCAGTTGCCCTACCTATCTATCATCTCTCTCTATCCGCCTCTCTTCTAATCTATCTCTATCTCTTATTCCTCTCAATATTCAAGGCACTATTACTTACGTCCTCTACCCTTCCTTCTCCTCACCTACTTACCTACTCTACCTTACCTACCACAGCACCGCCCTCCGAGCGAGGCAGCGCCACACCTCGCTCCGTCGGTTTCTATACCTACCTACCTACCTACTCCCTTCCTACCCTCTGCCCCCCGCCCGCGTCCGCGCGCACACACAAGTGAATTCTCTGCTCCTCTTCGGGGTCTGAGTAGAGGGCGCTGTTGGTGTTGTTGCGCGTGTGCGTTGAGGTGTGGTGGGTGTTGTTGGGTTTGAGGGTTTTTGGTTTTGGTCTTTCAGGTTTTTCTTTACGTATTGTGTGTGGACTGGTATCAGTGATTAGTGTAGTGAGAAGGGGGGACGGGGAATGGATTGTTTGTGATGTGCCTTGATTTTTTGGGTGATTTTGAGTATGTCAATGAATTCATCATCCTCTTGGGCCTCGATTCGAAACGCTACGACATACCTACTTCAAACAATCTGCTCTTAGAGAAAGTGCACATTTACTACCACACTCACGTTAAAGAAGGTTGTGCAGCTTCCCTTACTCGGGGTAGGCGGTCGTACAAAGTAAGTACGGTATCAAGGACACATGTTAATTCAGATGCTAGCTAGTATACATGCATTGTTGTAGTGTGGATATAATTTGCTTAAGGGATTAGTGATATCACAAGAAAGCATTGGGGATCGGGGATGAGGCTTGACTACCTCTGAGTAAGGGCAGTCAAGGTAAGTCTGAAGGTGTGAGTGGAACCAACTTGAACTTGCCTTCATGCTTTTGCCCCTACCGCTCTGGTGAATATGGCATGTAGTGGGCACACCATGCTTCGGTGTAACTAAAACACTGATAATCGGTTCTTCATCGGTGGGGTCGTTTTGTGAATAGTGGATTGGAGATAGACCCTTCTCGGGTCGGTACCTGTGACTGTGTGTTATTCTAGGCTACTCATGGGCAATATATAGGGCTTGATTACAGAATTTTGGCTGATTTTATCCCTCCAAATTTCTGTTTGCGATAGTCAATATCT